>LQNK01000185.1:56864-81744 GCA_001586405.1 Phoebis sennae | reverse complement strand
CCCGCCGCGCCTGCGCGTGTCGGGGTCGCAGCGCTCGCTGGTGTCGGTCGCGAGCGACAGCGCAGCGACGCGCCGCACGCACGCGCCGCCCCGCGCGCACCCGCACCCCGCGCACTCGGGCTTTTCTCTCTTCGTGAGTGGGCGCTTCGCTTTCTAACATTCTTTTGATGGCTCTCGTAACGGTCTCTGTGAGGAGACATTGTCTTAGTTTCGTTATGTAGTCGTGTCATGTTAGAACATAATACCAAATTTAGATACTTATATGTTACTACAACACCAATACAAGGAAAAATTTGGTTCCGTTACAGGAAGTAAATTTAAAAATTTATTTTATTAGTATTAGTGAGGGCTATGCGCATCTAACTTTATCTTCTGTTCCTGCATAACTTGCACAATGAAGCAGAAAAAGCTTAAAAAATAAAATGTGCAATTCTTGAAACAATGATTATCTTAAAGCAACTGAGGTAATCCAATAAATTGTAATATCCAGTCTTCAATGGAAAAACCATCTAATGTGCCATATCCAAAACGCATTTTACCGATCGTCTATTTAATGTTACGAGAGCCAGTGCGTTTACCTGCAGCTCCTGATTCTGGGCCACTAAAATTTAACGATGTACAGGCTGCTGCTATGTAAAACAGGCCATTTTCATTACTATTCCTATAAAAATATGTAAATTATCTCATTTGAAATTTATTAAAAATGAATACGAAAAATCTCTATTAACATAAAAGTATAACATTTTTCGCACTGAATTCTTGTCGATTCACCATTCAACAAACTTGCTTTATTTTCGGGGCTTAGTATCATGCGATGGTCTTTAAAATATTTACTTCTGGATTATTCTATATAAGGCTAGATTCATGCTACTTTCTTATGCCTTTGGGTTATTATGTATATTATTATTTTTACAGAACATTATTATGTGGGCACTTAGACATACTTATAAAAAGTTCTTACATAGTTTATTTCGATAGCGGCGAAACGGATAATGAATAACACTATATTTATATTTTATATTAATTAAATTAGTGATGGCAATTTCATATCGAGTGGTCATCAAAACATTGAACGGAGCCACTCGATTGTATTAATACCAACCGCGTCAATTGTTCCGTTTCGCCGCGTCCAAATTGTGCTCGCATTACACGCATCGGTAGTTTGACGCGTATGTGATTGGGGCGCAGAGACATGCTAGCAACAACAACATTACGGTCGGCGAGAGCGGGTCGCTGGCGCGGCGATACGCGCGGCCGACCCGCGAGCGCGACCACAACGCCAACGTGCCGCGGACGCACGCGCACGCGCACGCGCACCGCCACGCGCGACACGACAACACGCTCGACATTATCCTTAAACCCCTCATAGAGAGCACGCAGTAAGTAAAGCACCGAACAACGGCTCAGGTGATCGACAATTGATTATAGAATATGGTCTTTGTGACGACATTCTATTGATTGTTTTGTCGATTTGCATACAGGTTCACATTTAGTTATGCGTTCAACATTGCCCAATTATTAAATACTGGTCCAATTATTGGCGAAATCATTTACCGCCGACAGTTTTATTATCATAACGACAACAATATGTTCAAATTATTTATTTCACTAGCCTTTCGTCTCTGACTGTACAGTAAGTAATTATTTTAAACTCAAGCATTTAACAATTGCGTGATGAGAACGTAGCGCTGAGCGTGAACCGCCTCATCTGAGCCCAGTGTATGTCGCATCGTAGCGGAATGATTAGCTGCACGCATTTGTTCGTCCCGTCCCGGTTTAAAGGTACTTTTCGTGTGCATGTATAGTCGGTGGGGGAGTAACTAACAAATTTACTAACTACTAACTTTACCTCCAATCTGTGTTTACCTGTGTTAATTCTTGTTGTGTGCACTCGTTTGTCACTAAATTGTTTAAATGTGCACGTTGTTTCGAAATATTTGTGTTTCACGTGATTGTTTTACTGCCAGGCTACAGAGCAACTGAATTCAGCGTATGCCGAGACCGGCTCGGACCGACAGGACTCTGCGTTTAACGTCGCCAAAACTAGCGCAGCCGAAATGAGTACGGAGTTATGAACTTTATTGTTCAACAACTTTGCTACTTGTGATTTGTGAAAGAAATTTGTACATTGCTTTTAAATTGTAAGATGAAGTTTGTAAATTTATTACTTAAAACTTATAGGAAGGCTAAGATTGACCGTAACGTTGTAATTCTTTCCAATGTTATTTTTACACTCTTTTAAAGGTACCGATTGTTTTACCTATATAAATGCATTTTATAGTTATGGAGTAATAGATAATATACATGTGTAAATAATTTAAATTCTAGAAATTCTTTTGTATATAACAGTGTATCTTGCTGGCATCGCTAGGAATGTTTTGTATGTGTCCCAATAATTATAATTTGATTAAATAGTAGGTATTGAAACAGTTTTGTGCCAAAGAGAAGCGCTAGCAGGCAAAAAAGCATGATTATTTAGTAGCTACTACGTACGCATAGTTTCTCAAATACTCATTTTGTAAAATACGTGTCAATTTCATATATGTATAATATATTTGGCGACTGTAATATAAATAAGAAATTTAGACCTGCTATTGTAATGTCAAATAATCATAATTTCGTATGTAAGGTACATAATCTATATTATTTATTCCACTAAAAACAACGGGTATAATTGTATTTAATTACCATTGTTTTTTTATGATTTTATTAAATGTGTACAGTTGTTATGTAGGTTTAGAATTAAGGATTCGGGATCTACAATTTCATTTATTGTCAGTCGCATTTTATTCGTGAAAGTAATATTCTGTCTATTCTAAAGTCCAAATAGTGTCGTATTAAGAAGAAATAACTATAATTATTATTGATTGCAAAATATAACTTGGTCATATTTACAATTCTTCGTATAAGTGTGATCGTGTTTAGAAGTAAGTGTAAAAATAAGCAGTCAATTGGTACTGTACAAGACTGAAGACGATATTTCTAACTTTCTACAAATCCTACAATATCCCGATAATTTGTAACCATTTTCATCGTTCACCATGTTCATAATAAAGGTTATAATTTATATTTAATTGTTTTATTTTTTCGTGTCCTTTATCTTTTCAAGAGATATAATGGGCCTATAACATCCAATCTTAAGGGCCCTTTTTGATGTGGTGAGGATGTCAGCTAGCACAGAACTTGTTCTTAGGTGTTAAAAACGTTCCGATCGCCATGAATCACACGTACTTGTTAGTAATGGTCCTTGAGATTGGATAGTGTAATAAGCCCATAAGATAATATTTTCATTGAACATTATGCAAGTGAAGGTAGTCGTCCATCTGTCAGTGTTATAGACGCGGTTCAGATTAGATGTGCGCTTGCGCATGGAATATAGCACGTTAGCACGTGAAACATATTCATAATGTTAAGACTAGTTCAATTTTATATAAATTGAATTAGTCTTAACATTATGAGTAATTGAGTTACTAAACACGAGATTACCTTGTTAAACGGTTAGGTATGTTTTTTTCTGGCTGATATTCATACTTTTATAGTCGGTTAATATCGTACTACACTCTAAATCTACTGAAATAAAAGAAAGACGGCATGTATGAATATAATTTTTATCTAGTTTTATATCCATCTATTTTAACTTCCGTAGAAATATGTATAGGTTTTAAATTTACGCACGATACTCGTCAAACTTTCTCTGAATTAATGAATGTTAATACAGAGCGTTCATTGAATATCGGACAAAGGTTCTGTAGTCGTATTAATTAAGCTGTTTTGTCTCCGATATCGGCTACAGGACCGCCATTACCACTAATGAGGGTGAGTTCGAATTGTCGCAGGGATTTTAAATGGTTTTCGTTGTCACTTTTTGTGGGCAACTTTATAAAGTCATAACTTGAAAGACTTTATCATAAAGATACAATGGAACTTGTTTCTGGAGTTTGTGTTAGTTTATGAGGTACGCCATCTCAAGAATTTATTAATGCTTATAATTATTTAGTATAAATTTTAAAGGCACAGTTATTAATACATTTGAGAACCATAGGTATTTGAAATTATTAAACAAAACCAATCTCAATAATTATAGTCTAAAGATCTATAAATATTATAATTCCCATACTCACGTAAAGGTATATTATGGTCCATATGATATTTCATTACATATTGAAAAACAGTAATTATTGCAAAGATTATCAACAATGGATTCATATTCATGATTTATATCATTTCACACAAGTCACTGCGACACACGTACGCGATTCCTGTTTACCTTCGCAACCGTCGAGCAAAAAATATTGTCCTTTCGTATAACTGTTGAAAATAACCGTTCGAGCTCAATTTGTCGGCAAAGGAAAAAGACAAAATAGGTGCGATCTCGTCTGCTAAAGCCCCGATGTCCACTATTCGACGAAGGGTGAAAACTCATTACCAGTGTTTAATGAAAGGGTTCCAAGAGCGTGTATGATTACTGGTTAATTGAAAGGCGTAAAATCAGAGGGCGGACAAGGCAACACCGTAAATTGAAATTGCGCGTTGATGTATCCATTTTGCATGTTATAATTTTTGATGAAATTAGAAAAGCGTACAGCGCGTCCGATGTTATAAGGCTAATCAGTGATCACTGCTGGGGTATGAATCAATGTTTTAAACAATAATGACATGGTATTTTCTGGCATATCACAAAACATGACAACTGATTTTTTAATAAACTTTTGATGGTCACTCATAGTTTGAAATGTTTTCCTTACAAAATGCACCAAATAAAATTTGAATTCACGCATCAAAGTTTTTTCTTAATTTACGTTTCACAATAATCTAAAATATTAAATACGATCCATTTAAAAATCCACATATTTACTTAAAACCACCAAGTGACTTGAATTATTCAACTTTTGCTTTAAAATTCCTATCAAGATTTTTATTCTTCAAAGTAATAGGAATAACAGCAATTTAAATTTGTTATTGTGTGACATTAACTGTTTAAATACGTTTATAAAGAGAAAGAGACACCTTAACCGTAATCATGCCGAGTGCTCGCCGTCATATATTAAGTTTAAGCGCGAGATTACGGGCGGAGATACGAAATGAAAATCTAAATTTATTTTATTTTATTCTTAACGCGCTATGGTTTCTTGCGGAACAAATAAAATTTTCATCAGCGCACCTTTTTCCGTGAAATAACAATGGCGTTATGGCTACTGATAAGCTTATGTGTAATGTATACGACATAATTGGCGGCTTTAGGGTGAGCTCTATATACTCAAGTATGATATTATGCTAAATTGGAAGATATAAAAATCTTTATAGCGGTTTTCCTTGATAAATTATTTGTTATATAGAATTCAAAGCACAAGCTTTTCATCCACGGCTTTGCTCGTGTTGACTTCAAAAATTTGTTCTTTGTTGATTTGCGATAAGGGGTGGTATGACATTTTTTGCGAATTTAGAGACCTACCTATATCTCGTGAATTATTTTAGCAAAAAGCTCTTTCCTTACTCTTGATCTATCTAAAGACAACTAATCGAATTATAATATAAGTTATTTAATTTTATCCTTTGATTACATGCATGTAGAGCCAACCATAAAAATAGATTTTCATGTAAATTATGGCCTATAAGTTGAATCTAATATTGGTCCATTATCATATAACATTTCCAAATTCTGGCACTCATATAAACAAACAGAGAAAAATTACTAACCGTGGTTTTGATATAAAAAACTAAACTTATTAAAAATATTAAATGTACATAATATAGCGATTACTGTATTATTATATGTATAGATGCGTTTCGTAATCAGTTATTTAATACATTAGTGTTAAGACAGTAAATACACGTGGTTATATAACATTCATATATGCAGCGATCCATTAGCTGTTGGTATAGCTTCTCGCTAAATCATATTAACTAAACCGTTTTGACTGTTAGGGGCAATTTTGCAGTGCAATATTGAAACGGAAATAGACTTTACTTTGTTTGAGTTTACCGTGCAAGGTAAGCAGCTTATATGTTCAGTGATTTGATATCAAGAACTTATATAATTCATAGGAGTTATGTACTATAAGCTTTCATCTAAATGGAAGTAAATTAGGTATTAATAAACTGATTATGAATCGGAAGAACAGGAATAATTATACAGTAGTTTTGGTTTGGAATAAAAAAAACCTATTAAAATTTGTATACGTTCTAGCAAACAACTTCTATATGTAACATATTGATTATTTATATATAATCTGATGATTTTTTTTTCATATTTGAAAGTGGGGATATATTTCCAAAAATATGAAGCACGTATTGCCTATGCCTAATTTTATTCAGATACGTCATGTGTAGCATTTATTTTATTATCCTCTGTCGGGCTATTTTTAAATGTTGTGACCTATGACATTCATACGAGTGACACCACGTAGCTTAAGGGTCGTCAATTATAATATAACAGCTAATCCTACTAGGCCATGTTATGAGTTATATCATATTATATTTTTTATTGTTAAGGTAAGCAAGCGGTCCATGCGGTTCACCTAATGTTAAGTGACTGACCGCAGCCCATGAACATCAACAACGTGAAAGTATCGCAGAAACCTTAACGGCTTGAAGGAAGGAGAGGGGAAAAGGATTAATGATGGGAAATTGGGAGAGGAGTAGAACAGGGCGGGAGAGAAGTGGTGGGTGTTGCGTGAAATGCTTGGCCCCAACTATTTTATTGCTAAACTAGCAGCGCCCCGCGGTTTCACCCGCGTAGCTTCTGATCCCGTGGAAACTCAGGGATTAAAAGTAGCCTATCTGTTATTCTGATGTATAAGCTATATTGTGGTAAAGTTTCATTCAAATCCCTTCAGTAGTTTTTACGTGAAAGAGTAACAAACATTCATACATCCATACTTTTCGCAAAATCACCAGTCCGTTGTCCATACCCAAACACCGTTCTATGGCTTTCCGTGGTAGCTTCAAGTACTGTGCCACAAAATGCTGGAACAACATCCCTCCGCCCTTACAACAGGTACACACAAAGACAACTTTTAAGAAAGCGTACCGAGCTCTTCTTCTTAATGCCCAAAAAGGGCTTTAGCATCCATTCCCACTGGTACAGTGCTTGAAGCTCATTCCACAAAAATTTAAGCATTAGATATGTATTAGATTCTGATTATATATTCTTCCATTATTTTATTATATGTTTATTAGATATATTCATACTTCTCATTTCCTAATATCCTATATACTGTATGTCTCCTATGTATCTATATTTTGTCTCTGGCTACTATGTACTTATACAATTAAATATTATTATAAGACTTTATTGTATGTATTATTTTTATATTTCTTATTTCCTTATTATTATTTAAGGCGCGAAGGGTTCTTGTCCTCCGAGGGTAATGGTAGAATATCAGCGTCATAGTCAAGTTACTATGACATATGCTGAGCCATTACCCATTCAAGAAATGTAGTACACTGCACAATATATTGCTTCCTTTCTTATATTTAAGTGTTTTATGTTTCTTTCTTTCTTTTTCTTGTGTATGTGTTAATGTTAATCTGTCTCTACTGTGCTTTGTACCTTTTTTCCTGAATAAATGTTTAATCTATCTATCTATCTATCTATCTACTTACAAACTTTCGCCTTTATAATAGTAGTAGGATAAGATGTTATGCAGCAGAATTACCCTCTGTCTCCTTTTACGACACTCACGGGTAGAAATGGAGTGGCGAGTTGGTCGAAATCTAATAAAACAGTATGGATATTTATTTTCTTACTAAACATTATTTTATGGTAATTGATAATAATTAAAAAAAATATTAAATATGATAAATGATTTGATCATTGTATGCTTAATTACGTTCCTTCCTATGCTTGCTTAACCATTTGATAAATAAAATATACAACACATATTAAAAAATTGATAAAAATGTGTTTTTCTATGCCAATCCAGGCTACGTATACCTAATTAGTGCAAAATTTTAATCAGTTCAGCTGTTTGCTTAGTTCTATAATAATTATCTAAACATTTAAATATTCAGACACTCAAACTTTCTCATCTGTTATATTCATATTTAATACCGAAAGAGAGTCTATAACAATAATCATCACTCAAACAAATAAAACAGCATTCCAAGGAATTCACTTACAGAAAATATTTACTTCGCTATCTTTTTAACATCGCAAATATGTACAAGGGGAAAAATTTAACAAGTGTTTGAAGTGCAATTTTCCTTAAGTAAAAAGGCAAAACGTTTCGAAACAAGAAATAAATATACACCGTAAATGATACTATGCCAAGTATTGCGAGCAAAGCTTAGAGTTGAAAGAATTTAAAGTAATGTAAACACGAAAAGTTGAGCCAACTCAAGCCGGGAGCACATTCGGAGTCAACTGCGTGGAAAAATTAATTCGAAGCAGGAGAGACGGAGGGTTACTCCTCTGTCGACGACTTGCGGCAACCTTACCTTTTCAAGATCGCTCTCGCTTGCTATAAATGGAATTAACAGATTTTTAAATATTGCACCTGCGATCAAATGCAAACAATGTCGACGCTACAAAATTATTGGACAACAATTTTATGGAAAAATTCCAATGCAAATAAAATGTATTTAGAATATTGTTTTTTTATGCCTATACATTCTATTTGGTTAAAATTTTTATCGATATTTTGTTTTTCATAAGTAAACAAAATTTTGCACATATAACAATAGATAATAGCGTTATACAGTTTTCAATATATGTAAAATCTACCATGACATTATCTCGTATTCTAAAATTGAGAATAAATTAACATTCGTCAAACCAATGTGAATTTATATTCCAAAAGAATAGATATATAAATATATTTACACCTAAGTACAATAATCCACTAAGCAGATGTATTCAAAACCATTGCCGTGGATGCACTCGCAGACAATTAGCACCCTGACAATGACATTCAAAACGTGTGCAAATAGAACAGGAGGGGGGAGATCCCCCCACACTGTCATACGTTCTCACCAACTCGATTATGTCCTGTAGTGTCACGGGTCACACTAACTAAAAGTAGGCAAAACCGCGGAGAGTACTGCTTCTAAAATAATAACCCTATAGCTCGTATAACTATAACTATTAAAGTTTACCTTCGTTGATTTTAGCTTTATTTACTTTAGGGGAACACAAATGGAGAGCACGTTTGCAAATATAATTGAATCAAAGAAATAGCCCAAGCCGTTATGCAATTTTAATAAAACTTGCTTAAGTCAATAGAAGTTAAAATATATTATTTTTATATTACGATTACACTGCAAGCGTATTATTTTATTTTTCACAGTCTCTTTTGTTCCAATGTCGAACTCAAATTCTCTTTTTAAATAACATTGAAATAAAGGGTCACAAATATTTCTTATAAACGGGCGCATACGAACATATTTTTATAAGTCTTAATAGCACAAGTAATTATCAATGTAATATTTTCAGGAAAACAAAATCGATAGCTATAACCACAACGAGTGCTAAAATTTTAATCCAATTAGTGCGGGCTTTTGCTTCCCTTATAAAATATTTCAACGTCGAAATTAATTTAACAATAAATTTACAACCTTCTTTAGCTTTTTCACGGTCTGTTTATCTGTGGTTTTATCAGTCGATTATTTTTTATAATTAATTAAGTGCCAGTTATTAAAACAACCTTTACACTTCAAGCATTATTGATATAAAAATTTCTTAAATAAAATTACTAATTCACATTTATGCGATGCGATTGTGTCACAACAAATACATAAACCCGCAATCCATTTGCAAAGGCGATAAATTAAACCTTTAAGTCACTGTTGATCTGAATGTAACGCTACAATATTGAATGAGCTCACCTTGTAAGAGGCTCAGTTATCAAAGGGTGTAGGGTGATTAAGGGCTTCGCTGGAAATGACGTCTGATTTAGCTTTGTACTAACATTCTACGAATGCTCTACGTATCGCTACGAGCTCCGTCTCTCGTACTGCGTCGTGAGTTTACCTGATAACCTGTCATAACTTGACTGAACTTTCATGGCTGTGACTGCAAACTCGACTTAAGACGTTACGAATATAACTTTCTACATTAATATTCTTCATAACAAATGATGCTGCATTCTTGCGTTCTAATTTTTGCAGGAAAATGTTGAAAGAAATTTTAATACAAACGTAATGGATTTTTTTGATGATAAATTATTACATATTTCGGCTTTTTGCTTTTTTAAAACTTACAAGAGTGATTTATAAATCTCAGAATAAATAAAAATGATAACAGAGTAATATTAAAATATAAAGAAGATTTATAATGCTATTACTATCTTAATAAAACAAAGGGAAATCCTTTGTACAATTTAAAGCAATGTCGCGAACTACATAATATTATGATATCGGTACCGATTTAATACAATATCCGGGCAACCGTTTCCTTGTCTCAGAAATAACAAGCGGCGGATGTCTCGATCCTCGTTCTCTTATATCTGTTTTGTTATTAATGTCCTCATACGGATCTCCAATTATCTCGAAACAGAGCGCCCCCTCCTGATTCAATAAGCGACTATAAACGGCGAACGCTCGTCGACACACAGGACTACATGTTGTAATATTTGATGATACAATTACGTAAAACAATCGACATTCATCAAAAATACTGCCCCAAGCTAATATCAACAAAACCTCCAACAATTTGTTTATATACCAATGATGAAAGCGTGTGCGACAATTTCAGTAAAAGGAACTTTGAATATAAAGAATCTGTTATAACTTTAAAAGGCATTTTAACTTGAACCTGAAAAATGACATCCCACGTGTGAAGAAATAGCGCATTGCTCAGCAACAATTACTTTAGGATTTTGAAGCGAGTGCACTCTATAAAATCTACTGACTTGTCGGGTATTAACTCTAAAATTGTCAGCAAAATGTTTCCTGTTTCACTGGCTCCGATTTTTAACTCACGTCCTACGAGCGGGGTTCTATTCAAAATATTTATTATTTTGTACGAAATGAAGATCAAAGAAAAATATTATGAAAATAATTTCTTCGTTGCTACATGTGATACAAATTAAAACGTATTATTGCTTTGTTTCATAACAGTACCTTAATTATGTTCTTTGATGTGTAAAAGGAATCGAATAACCAATGGCACTTTACCCCATTACCTATTGATTAAGATTTTAAAACTGAAAAGATTGAAGCTTAAAACTTTCTTTTCTTTAGGGTGAATTTACAAAAAGAAGTGAAAATCCTATTTTTACGCCACAAACATTTAATGAGACAGAGGTGGATCGTCGAATATTGGGGACCATTTTCATTTGTGACCTGTTTTCCGAGAAACAAAGCACTCTTTTGAACCGGCCAAACAGTAATAAATAATTTACAAAAGCAGTCATGTGAAAGAGAATCCCCTTTTCAGCGGGAGTAACCATGCTGTGGTTAGGTATTTGAATTGCTAATGAGTTTCCCGACCGAATAACTTGGTGAGCAGCGTTAACTGGTTTCGTAGACACTAGATAGATACACCGTCACTTTCGGCATGCATGCCCCGTGTCCCCCGGCAGTGCATTCACAACGAGACCGCTGGGTGCCGCGTAGTTAGGTGCTCCACGCTCGTCTTCATCTACCTAGTTCACAACTCTCAAATTGCCTTATCTAAACACAAAGACTGTAATTTGGACTCATTCAAGTGCACGGAAACATTGTTATTCAAATAACCCTCGAGTAAAAAAAACAAATCAATATGACAAGAATTTTATAACATAAAATTATTATTGGTCACAAATAATTAGAATACTTTATATGGTTTTTACCCGGCGGAATATTTACAAAAGGCTATCAAAACCAGAGCGTTCATTAAAAAGTTATGCTCCGATAAAAGTATATAACGATACATACGGATCAAGTAACGTAATTTTGAACATCGTCCGTGTTATTTGAATTTTTCTTGAGCTCGATATTTAAAAGCGAAGTTGGTACGATTCTTTTTGAACTAATTACTGACCTGTTTCGTGGAATAAAATGAATTTTATCGTGAATAAAGGCTTTAAATAAATCACTTTGATGTATGCTGAACAATAGTCTGTGGGTAAGAGGCGGGATGCGGTCAGTGTCGTGGAGTAATTAATTGCAAATTGTGGTAATTGCCCCGTCTAGGTCCGCCGGCACGCTCCGTCCCGCAGCCCCAACGCCATATTATTGAGGATAAACTATATTGTCCCAAAACACGTGTAATTTCTCAGCAATAACTTCACCTGCTCGTGTAATGTGAACAAATTCATTATGATGGAATGAAACATTGTATGCTTTATGTCATCTACATTGCAGTTAGGGTGGAACATTGTTTATTGTTTCCTTGATTGCAGATCGAAAGCTCTGGCTTTTCTAGGATATTGGAATGTTTCTTGATCAACCGTTGAATTTTATAGCTGTCTCAAAGTTTGCAAGATGCAGGCTTGATCCGAGTCGAGAAAAGGTCTCCATTAAATCCGGCAATAAAGTGATTCAATGTTTTACGTGAAAATATATTTTCAATGAAGCTTATGATGGTGACAACTGCGCTTAGCAATTTACGTTCAAAATGTATTTGTAACTTTTAATATAAAACCATTTTAGTTATACTTTAACAGATAAATGGAAGCCATTAATTTTCGGTATTACATAGTATTTTTGTACGTAGTTAATTGTAATTTTTCTTGTGTGTAAAGCTTTTGTTTGTATTTAAAATTTTATATTAGATAAATTAATTTTACTCGATGATAATACATCCCCTTTATTGTTACATTTAATTGATATGCCAATAAAATGTCACATTTACAGCATTAACTGCCTTAAGCACCTCATTATAATAACTTCGGTAGTAAAGCGAATTTATGTTCCGATAAAACTGCATGAAAACGTTCGCTGACAAAACATAGCTTCGTCAGAATGTCCAAAACAAAGTAATAGAAGGCATCTCTAATTGGTGCAGAGTTCCGCTTCGTATTGCAATACCTACAGTCAAATACATTGTAGCTCCAAATCCATAAAACCCTACGTAGTTTTATATTGAATTTAACCAGCTTTAATTGATTAGTCTGCTGCAGTTGGGTTTCAATTAGACAAAGTCAACATCCCATGGAAAGTGGACCTAATTGATTTCTTTCTGTATGAAAACAGCCAGGATATTTAATCAAATGACCACAAAACTAATATTGATTTAGGCGAAGCATAGAAAATGGAACCGCGGCGAACTTTTAAATTAAATAATATCTTCGGGAAAGTTATTAGAACTTTCATTAATTATCATGTCTGGCTTAATTAACTACAACTCGTTTTTGATACCATTATTTTTATTTGGTATTCATACTTCAATTTTTTTTTAATTTGTGCTTTGTAAAGGCACGTGACCAGCGTATTTAGACCACAATAAAAATAAAAGCTTTCATTGAAATTCAGAACACGCAGTCCGTTCCATAAAGCTTTTCCGATGTTTATTAATTTCATATGAATTAATTTCTGTGCGACTAAACGATTATTGAATTGGATAGAAGATTGAAATTTGAATTACTAGTGTGAGTTGTGTGAGGGCGGATCATTTTAGACTGAAACCATTTCAGAGACGCAGTTCTACTGGAAAATCGAATTGTTACTTTAGCTGTGTAATTTGCTCGGATATGTATTACGTCTACTTTTTTGATGTAAGATATTCATATTAAGGTAAATTTCAAGTTAACAAAACGTTCTTTCTATAGTAGGTACAGGTATATGACTGGACATGTCTATACGTTGTTGTTTTTGTCCGCGTGTTTTGATTACATTAATTTTAAATATAAGAATCAAATGGTGCGCAAGTATAATAACGAGCATAACTAATTAAATAATATAAATTTAACATTAGTCTCGAAAACACTCCATACTGATTCCTACCTATTCCTCTTCCCTTTTTCTCTATATTTTTGCCTGTTGTTGATCCACAAAACACCTATGATTCTTATTGGTGAAGAACCATGGCATGCATGGAAGCAAGACATGTGCCTTCGCATGTTCCATAGTAAAAAATAGGTACAAACTAGCTTGCAAGTCATGGCAACACTTGATCGTAAATAAAGGAAATGTAACAACGAAGCGCTTTAGCCACACAGGTTTAACAGTTAAAAAGGCTATAATAATGGCTTTTAGCTAACAGAAAAGTTCAGCGAGTGGATGTCAACCTCCCCCGTGAAACTTATTGCAACTTGTTTACCCGCCGTCTTCAGCACCCTTTGTTCGAGTATAACTTCACAGACGGCTGCGGACAGTAGGTACGCCTTGTGTAAATACAATTTACATTTATTACACAAGCTTCAGCCCTGCATCAAAATTTGCACATCACGAGTTTCATTAAAAGTCGCTCCTATAGTTTAAATAAGTTGAAATGCAATGTATAGTTAGTTAAAATAAACAAGTTGTTAAGCTTTGTGGCTGGCAACAAGCAAAAATTACACTGAAACCATTTTAAAATATAACAACAATATTTACAAAGAAATATAAGGTTTACTCGTTATTATAAAAATTGCAACTCGGATTAAATATATTTCAGTGAACGTAAAAAATCATAGTTTACTTTTGTATAATATATTTTTAATCTGGCAGTCTGGATTATTTCATGGAACTATGTTTTTTTTAAATAATACAAATTGGACTTGTTTAAGATAAATTGTTTTGATTATTTCAATGCATTTTTTAAAAAGTAACGGGTATAAAACTCTTCTACTTTATAAGACCTGTAAAAAAACTTAAAAATATCCATCACGACGTTGTAAAAGCCTCGAATGGTTAGTAGGACAAAACCCCAATTTAGGCTACAGAGGCTTGAGGAATTTAGTACGTTGTAATACAAATTGTCCCTCTCCTCTGCTTAGATTTTCCTCAAATATTATCTTCATCCGTGATCCTAAATTGCTGGTAGAATTTATTGTATTGCACCTATGATTAAATAATCGTTATTACTTTTCAAAAAAGGTATTCCTGATCAAATTATAAGACTACAGCTCAATAGAATACATTTATCAAGGTTCTAATTTCCAATAACTATATTATGCGATGGGAGGTGCGATATCACAGCAACTTACAAGCGAGGGGTAAATTTATTACTAGTAATAAAGCTAAATCAATCGTATTGGAGCAAAGAGGGAACTCAATCACTTTATATCGCCCAACTCTTAGTAATTCTATGTCCCCCAATACTAATCCTTATTTACCGTAGCCTCACAAAGCAAATTAGTATCGGCTTTTCTACATGCAGAGCTGAATGCTTTTTATGTCTTGTTTGTATTACGGTGCAACATTGAATCATAGAGCGGATTGTAAATGGATCGTGTAATTAAGAGGGCGATGTTTTCACTCGCAACTTGTGAATGTGGAGAAAATCGTATTATCCTGTATTGGTGATACTATAAAGAATAAAAAAGGGAGATGTGATTCTGCTTACAACGTAATTAGCTTTTATTATATCTAGACTGCTAAGCTTTTACCATGTTCGTAATACATGTCTGTCTGTTAAACAAGAGTTATACGATTGACGATTATAATTACTTCTAGTTTAAAAATGGAAAATTTTCAGAGTCCAAAAACAGCTAACAATGTGTTGTAGTTTCTTCAAACAACTACGTCAGGAGTTTTGCTGGCACTTAAAAAACGGGAATGCGTTTCGACAAAAAGGTCGAGAAATTTTTGTTATGAAAAATTCAAACACAATCCTTTTAATATTAATTGTTTGGAACTCGAAACATTGTCTTATATTGTATTAATGGCGCGTTAGCCACAAGACTGCCAGCGGCTAATTCCATGGTATCTACGAGTAACATGTGTTAACAAACGAAAACATTTCCAAAGGCTAAATCACTAGAGCACATTTCTCAGCTGGATGCTCAGCAGAATCGCCATAATGAAGAACACTTGGCGGCACCGCTGTAGCTTCGCTTAACTGGATGGTTATTTTAGTTTATTCGCTCCGGCAAACGGGCGCAGTCTGCTTCAAAAAGATGAGAACTCCATCAAGATAGGAAACTTTTAACCTCTTACACTCAATGCAATTCTTCGCGTCCTTAAAGAAATAGGTAACATATTTTTTTTTAAGATAGCTTTAGTTCCTTAGTTTTTATTTGTGTATTATATTATTATTTTTAAGCCCGAATAATGTTAAACATTACATAACGTCTTATACGTTGTCCTATATAATAAGCTTTGTTCATGGTTCATTGCATATATTTTATTGGTCAACTTGTAATGTCCCACTCTTGATTTGTTCATTTTAACAACATTTTCCCTAAAAAATTATTTGCATCAAAAAATAGATTAGGGTAGGTTTTGAACACAACATGAAATAACTTACATCCAATGTCCTCGAATAGCTTTAGCGAGAATAATTCCCCAACTTTTTATACAATAATATAAAACAGTGTTTAATTCTGTACATAATGTTTTTTTCGCTTTGATGTTTAACAATGTTCTCTTTATAAGATATAGTAATAGCAAAAAATATTAAAATAAATTCTAATAAAAGATTCACCAACCTCATGATCACTCATACATGCGGCTATATTTGAATTTTGGCACTCAATGTTGTTACGTCTAACAGCTCATTATTAATTATTTTCTCTCGTAAAGAAGTATATTATATTAAAAGTAAATTTTTCAAATAGCATGGGTTCGAATAAGTAAAGTATAAATAGTGTTTTAGAAAAATATTATTTAAACTAAATATCTCTCATCTTATTCATAACTTAGATATAATTAAAATAAATACTCGAATTTGCAAAATAACAGGTATAGATATTATCCTTTCTTATAAATCTGTTAACAACTTTTTTGACAGCTCTTCATTATAACTATTTGATAAATCTCAAAGAATTTCTGCAAATTATAATTACTTCAAAAGAAAGCAACATATATAAGGCTATATTATTTTTTGTAAAAACACAATTTTACAAAGGACATCAGAAACATATTTTATTTTTATCGGTGCGTTGAAGCGTCGTAAAGCTTACTTAACGTTAATCAGTTATTGACGATTCACTGCACTAATTACATCATTCAATTAAAATTATACATTTTATATCTAGGGTAATATGTTTGAATGTGTTTCTATGTTGCATTGATAACCACACAATTTAGTTATTCCAGATAAAATAATTTGTTTAAATTAACTCGCTTCTTTTTGAAAAATCTTTTCAAAAAATACAAATTTAATAGACCACGCGTTTATATCAAAGAAGTGCTGTTATTTATATATCTAACGGTGTAATACAATATCTTAATTCTTAAAATAATTAACGATAATATAATGTAATGTAGGGTCTTTAGAAAATTAAATTAATACAACCTTCTATAAAGTTGGATTATTGCTTTTCAAGCTCAACAAAATACTCGGGTATTTTGATTAGCTTTTGTCTTATTAATATATTTAGGTGTGGGGTATAACAAAATATTTACGCGCCGTTTAAGGAATACGTTATACATTACACAGATGGGCACACACCCAACTTTTCAACCGTCTAATACATTCAGATATTACTGTTTTGGGCGTTTTACCTGTTTCGGCACGGCTGTATTCGTGAAAATGCCATGTTGCTTTACACGATGTTTCCAAGCGCAAAATTGACACTCGCTCCTATTATGAAATATGTTATAAAAACCTTTAAGTATTAACGTTTTAGCAAAGCTATTATAAATGCAAAAATGCTTCTTTAAAATAATTAAAAATGCAGCTTCATAGAATAGGGAAAAAATATCTCTACCTTTTAAATGTCGCTTAATTCCAGTTTATACAGTATTGCTTAAGAATATTGTAATTCACTACAAAGTTTATATAGAGCAGAATTCACTTAGCTTTCTAAGGAAATTTTATTACTTGGCGAATCTTAAAGAAATAAAATTCTAGCGATATTAAAATTAATTCTTGGAAAATTCCAGTTGAATATTTAGTTCATCCGTGCCGCCGTCGCGTAGCTAGAATGTATATTAAATAAATCTTTACCTACATCTGCGTAAAATTAATGCACGAAAATTGGATACGTTTTTCCTTGGCCCAGTTCTGAGAAACGCTATCTAAACAAATAAGAATAACAAAGTATCTGTTACGCAGGGATAAGCCACCAAACGGCCAACATTCAATTCGCCGGTACTATCTGATGGATCCACAAAAAGATTGGCTTAAGCCTCAGATTTTGTGTTGTATGGGAAAACGACGAGCCTGCAGAACGCGATTTGTACTGTGATATTTTAACATAAAATCTCTATGTGCGTCCAGGTGTGAATCGAATTCGACGTGTACTTTTATAATATTTTATTTGAAATCTTTCATGCTCGACAACGGCTAAGCCATTTGCGTAATGCAGGAATTATACATGTAAACATAGAATTACACACGTGCACTTCTTTGTGCATTTTCGTAATGAAATATGCGTAAATATGGAAATGTTTGGAATATAGAGGAATTTTTGTGGTTTGATTTACGATTCTCATGACTATGTTTATTTTAAAATTGTTATTGTAATACAAAGTGTTATGTTGTATTTTAGCATGTACATAAATAAAATAATATACTTTATGACATTGATGTCCTTTTAAATCGGTAAGAGTTTGAATATATAACAAGAAAATTAAATCATAACAATTTAAAGTGTATTTCCATAAAACGTAATAACTTCTTTGACTCGCAAAGGATGAAAACGTGTCGTCTATATCAAAATATCAGCGAAGCGCGCTTCAACTTGAAGTTTAGGGATATAACTTGAGAGAGCGTCATATGTTTCAAAGTAATATACTTACTTATCCCTTTATTAATAGCAATTTTCTTGGGCCTTTTCTTATCTCACATTTGACAAATTTGACAAAACAAATTTGAAATTATACGAGTATGTTTGCATTTATTTTTGAGTAATGAAGGAAGTTATCATCAATGATAATGCCATACTTGGTAATGAAAAGAATTACAGCATACGGAGGGAAAAATTAAAGCGCGAATCTATATTCATTTAATAATATGTGTGCATACAAACATACTTACTAAGATAGTTTATAAAAAAAGAAAGATACAAAACACAAAAATTTCGAAGAAAAGCGAAAAGCCGCCACCGTCCACATTTTCTCTGAAAGCTTATTGAGTAAACGATGGACGAAAAGTAATAAGTCTAATGCCATCGCATCGCGACGGAATCGAAAAACAGAATAAAAAGTGGGATTTTCTAAATCTCAGCCGTAGTCATAAAGCACTATCATAACCGAACCGATCCTATTTGGGAAATACTCAATAGGAATGAGTTCGCCGCCAGGCAGGCGGAGAGTACAGCTCATTTCAGGCTGTTTGCCACACTAGCGATAACCTATCATTGAGCGTACTATTTGAACGTGATCCCGCATTTCATTACTCGAAGAGATATAAATTAACATGGAATATTGTGGAGTATTATGCGTCATTAATTATTTCATATGGTATTAAAATAACGTTCGTTCTCGATATACATAACGTTATGCATAAATTATTGTTGATATATACAAAGCTTCGTGTACAGTCCAGTCACGAATTAAACGGTTACGCTTTGTTTACGATAATTATTCAATAATTACGTATTATATATCACTAAAATTTTTCCGAACTCTACGTACGTAAGAAACAAACTTTCAATGAAAGTGAGATTGTTAGATTGAATATTTAATACAATCATTTTCTTGCGGGTCTGACCTCACCACGGTTTTTATTCTTTGTTTGTTTTCCTCTTTATTCTTTGTGCTACCTCGAGGCCCTTAAAATAACAGATTTACGGAATTACTTTCGCAATTTCATAATGTATTTGTTAGGTTGTGTTCCTTCAACTACATACTTACCACTACTATTACATATGTGTATATAGTGTTAGTAACTGGAAGAAGCTAGTAATATATTGTATATATCTTGAATGATCCAACTTTTAATCTATTCTTAGAACAAATTAATAAACAAAACAAGGAAAGCACTGCGTGAGATATATTAATTTGTTTTGCAACTGATAAAATTCATGTAAGCGTGTAGTCTTAATTAAACAATTGTATTAGCAGCGGCCCGCTTTGTTCCGCACCGCAGGTTTCCTTTGCAATCAGATAACGAAAATGTGCCGTATACGTACATCCACCACCTCATCAACGCCTCCTTCGTGACACGCCGAAAATATGAATTACGCGTGTTAATGAAATTACGCCAAACCTCAGACACCCCAACTCTCTTTAATTCGACTATTTAAAACAAGAATTGTTGCCTGTCGATAATTATTTTTAGATTTTCATCAGAGAACTACGATTAAATGAAAGTCAAAAATTTTAATTGATGATGCAAATAACGCAAATAATTAATGAAACTCTCATTCCCGCTACAAACTGCTGTCTAGGCCATAGTAGGTATACTTTTGCTTATAATAGATACAGTATGATATTAAAAATTCATTCATCATTGTACTTTTCCAAACACTAAATTTATTTTAAGATATGTAAATGTATATCCTAAACATACTATTTTATGTAGATTAGGGTTGACAAGTAGAAGTAGACTTTCGTCTTTCTTTTGTAAAGGTAAAAGCGTATGCATACAATTTAAATAATAAAAATGATAAAGATTACCTTGAACGATCGAAGACAAGTTTAAGATATTAAAAATAAAATCACGCATCTATAAGCTTTCCTTCTGAAATTAAAATATTCCATTTTAATAAAAGTAAGTATGCCACAGTCGATCGCCTTTTTAATCACTTTTGTTAAAATTACATTTATAATTCATCGGATTATATTGGATGCGAAAGCACATTTTTTGCTCGTCACTTCAATAAATGACAAAGAGCACGGCTGAAATATAATTTCGGTTCAACGGATATGGAACTATCTGTAACGCATATAATTCGGGCTCTTCCTTTGACGTGAATTTCAATGGCATTCACAAAGACCGCATCTCACTTCATAATAAAACAGTAATACCTACAATGAACATACGTGAGTCGTAATTGCGTACACCAATTAGTAAATGCCAATTTGTTCAGTGAATCTTGCATAAATTTCAATGTTTGTTTATACTTTAGTAACATATTATACAGTATAATAAAAATATGTTAATTCGGTATAATAATACCTATTATATCAAGGGATTTTATTCCACGAGCTGACTGCAAAGACAGGCCGGTAAGCCGATAAGTGAGTAGATTTAAGCAGAAGATAAAGGCCCCGGTACTCATTGTTGGTGGAAATAAAAGTATTAGACGTATTTTTGTATCCGCTCCGATCGATTTTCCGACATAAACAGGAAAATTATAACGAGCCTATGACGCTCTAGACCAAGAATAGTTACCAAAAATACACTTTTAAGTGATGTATTACAAGTAGAAGTTAAATTGAACTAGAAATTGATTAATTCTTCATAATGAACTCTAGAGCCAGCAACATTCAAACCATATCAGTACTAGATAACATAAAAACTTGTTCTTTACCTCATATCCATATCGAGGAGGTGGGATTCAATTCATTTTTAATTAACGTTACGAAAATGTTAAGACAATATAAATTATTCATATCTGAAAGGTGGAGATATTAGAAGGCAAATTAAATATTCTCTTTTAAAATGATGTTCTGAAGAAAAATAATTAATCTTTTAATTATAATTTTAAAAAACACCATAGCGTTATATAGCCTTCCTCGATTAATGGCCAATCTAACACTTTCCTTTTTCAAATCGGGCCGGTAGTTCCTGAGATAAGCGCGTTTAAACAAACAAACTCTTCAAATTTATAATATAAGTATGGAATTGAATTGTCGTTAAAAAGAACAATATATAAATGATTCAACACTAGTCTTTATATTACAGCTGTGTGACTCTAGAAAATTAAATGAAGATTTCGAAATTCAAACATGGGACTTGTCAGAATAACATATGCCTAAATAATAAATTTTCCTATTTATATAGGCAATATATGTGAATCAGAGGATTTCTCTCGCATGATTTCCCTTGAGCCATCAAACATCACATAGACTTCTTTCGCTATCTTATTTCGAAATAAAAGATTCACTACCTCATACCTACTCATATGGACTTGTACCTGAGAAATTTCGGAAATAATTAGGATTCTCTATGTGCATATTATATAGAAAAACCAAATCATTTCTGTATTTTATTATGATGTATATGTATTAAAAAGTAATATTAAGTGACTTTACTGTTAGGCTACAATTGATTTTGAAAAACAATCAGGAATAAATAAATTAAATAAGTAAATAAATATTCTCAGATCTTTTATACAATGCCACCTACTCCCAAACTAAGCAAGGCTTGTAGTATGGATACTAGATAGCTGATACTTAAACAGCAGACCACAGAAAATCACAATGTTCATCACATCTTAATTTACTACCCATGGGGATCGAATCCACACCCACTGTCGCAATAGGCACTGTCATATCCACTGAGCTAACCGAAAAGCAATATAATATTCATATAAAACTAGGGATTAAAAGTAAGTCCTTCTCTAGGTCCTAATCTATCTCCCTACGAATTTTCTACCGAATTGGTCCAGAAGATCTCGAGTTATAAGTGTTGTAATCAACCCGTCTTGGTTTTATATAAAAAGATGTGACCGAGGAATGAAAAACAAATTCGAGAATACATAGGTAATGGATTTCTAATTGGCTTGTAATTAAAATTAATATTATAGTTGACCCGATGAACGCTTCAAAAGTCCTCTAAATTCGTAAAAGTGGGCTATTTGGGATACATATTATACTTGGGAACAATTTGTAAGTACAAGTAAGCTAGCTTTAATAATAAAACATATACTTTAGGAGCCAAACGTAATGTCGACAAATTAATAAATTCTGCAGACAGGTGTGGCGACTGGCGAGACATGAGATCGGCTTTAATTTAAATGTGCACGTGTATTTGGAAGGAGCGAAGTTAGTTCCTATCTCATACAGACATTTACTTGATCTGTTATTATGAAGTGCAATTTATAATTACCTTCGTAATCTGAGAAGTAATCGCTCTGTAAAACAGCGACTAACAACTTATGCTCCTTATTTATTCATTTATTGTATAAAACATGGTAAGTATAAAATAGAGCAATCATGCTTCACTAAATTAATATCATATAATACCTACCTATCCGTTATTAAAAGAAAACACAAATATGTTAGCTAGTTTGTGTCTTAATTTTTACATATCACAAATTGTTTATGCTTAATTTTACTATCCATTATGTAAAAATTTTTGGACATCGTAAGACATTTTGTTAGTAAAAGGAAATTTTATCAAGAATAAGAATTTTCATACACTTAAACACAATTTCTGTTAAATTTTATAAGTCTGGGGTGACAGTTAATAAATATCTTTTTATAATAAAACATGTAGCTTGAATCCAATTTTTTAACAGTCACGCGAAAAGTGATTCCACAGGGAGCTATAAAGGTTTTCAATGAACAAGAAACATGTTACATATATTTTTAATTGCTTTAGAAAAGTGTATCTATAAAAATTGTGTTTATATACTAATGTAATGAATATATTTTTATACTTTAAAGATTTGAATTTTAAACAGGGCAAATATTTAGAGCACAATAGTATTATTATTATTATTTATAAGAAATATATTATATATGATATGTACACTTTTTCTGTTACCTTATATAAATAAATAAAGTATCTTTGTGTCGAACTTTTTTAAATACAGTAAAAACTAAAAAGTAACTAAAAGATAAATTAAACAAACATAAATTCGATATTCAATAAAAATATTGAAACATTCACATGCAAATGTATTTTTAACCTTACATTTTTTCACTTTTATTAGAATTGCATAATAAAAAAGAAACAAAACGAAGTCCCGCAACACAGTTTCACCGAAAAATATTTTCACTAACCAACATTTAATATTTCTCATAGCTCCATACCGATCACCAAATAAATACGTGCTTTAGTTCGTTACGTGAGATCGTCACCCCTTCACTGTTTATCCCTACTCACAGCCTTTGTACTACATAAAGCCTTTGATGTAATTGTGTATCCAACAATCACATTTCCCAAATATGCCTTTGTACTGAAATTGAACTGCACATAAGTGTTTTAAACACTTTGTATGGATACATAAACTTAAATATTTAACCTTCCAACAATCACGTTTTCAATTTAACATTACGTTACCTTTATAAATGCCAGTTCCTGATTTAATTCAACATACGCAGCACAATTTTCTATAATAAAACACTCAAGTTATTGGAAAATCGAAGCGAATATTGAATGTAAGTAGGAGTGAGACGACATCTGGTTCCGACCACACATCGCTAGCTTATTGAAAGTTATTTTAAAGTCATCTCGAGAGACCCATATACGTCTAAGACTTCGTATTAAGTCCTGTTTGCAACTTCTGCGTATTAGAGTAATTGCTGGGTCCTTTCAATAAGCTTTGAGTTATAGTTTAACTGAGCTAAAATTATTATACTAGTTTCTTAAAGTATGGGTCTATTTTCTTCAATTAAATACCTATTAGCAGTAAATTTAAAGATGAATAAAATCAGACTATATAATGACAGCGTTTCAATTCACAACCAAGAGTAAATATATGTGAAAATTTCAACCACACGCCGCGTACGGCGCAGTCTAATCATTACATTCATAAAAACGTTAATAGTACGGAAAGCGGAACGCAGTATCGCAATTATTAAAGTGAGCTTTTATTTTCACGCAGAACGTATAAATCTGTAAACGAAACAGTGTCTGTGAAAGTTGATTGGTGGTCCATTAGCGCAGTCGCTAATTACGGCTCGACTGGGCAAATCCGCGGTCGCGTTGGTTTTCCAGCAGCAAACGCTTTTACTAATAATGTCGTTAGCGCTGTAAATAAGAGGCTTAACGTCTACCGCACATAGCTTACTTGTATTGTTTTTATAAGGCATT
>LQNK01000185.1:32711-45762 GCA_001586405.1 Phoebis sennae | reverse complement strand
CGTAAAAAGGGCGGCGTAGAATTTATATTTAAGTTATTAATGACCACCTATCGCGTATTTAAAAAAAACATACAAAACTTAGCTTTAAAAGACTATAAAGTTGATAAATCTAGTTATAAACATTAAACCCAATCGGATAATTTTATAGGAAGTGAGCTATAATTCGATTTCAAGATTATATGATTGGTCTTAACTGCAATTTGCATAGGAAGGCGTGTAGTGTGTTCCTGTCACCCTAGATCACTCTACTGTAATATTTACTGGGGTCCCTAGATTTGACAAAAATCATAGTACATTGAGCCTAATTTTATCTAAAGGCATCTAATGAAATCAGCTCATTAGCATCGTATTATAATCGATGTAATTTTCATCAGTTTTATTTTATTTAATGTCTTTTTCTTAAATTTTCATAATTTTCATTTCAAGATTTTATGTTTTTAGAAAAAAGTAGAGACAATTTAAATAATAAATATTTGTTTGCTAAAAAGACGGATAGCCTTTAACATCCCATATGACAGTTCGATTTATAGTTTCTAATCTAAATACACTGAGGAATGATCCTGGAGAATCTTGACTTAGCCAAAAAAGCCATATTCAAGTCTTAAAAAAAAATTACGTTTCCATTGATGTTCAAATTCTGCGTACTACATTTGCATTGGATATATGACATTCAAATTACATACAACTGCAATACATCTGTATCCTATCATTACACATCTGTTATAACATAGCCTTTCAGTAGTATTTATTGCACAATTTTCGATAATTACCCTTTAAATAAATGAAACGATAAATATTTTAATTGCGTTTCACATGAAGTGACGCCAAATTAACAGAAACAAAAAGTGTAATTAACATGGCAAACATTTCATGCACAAATGACCATGACGACCGCCCGGACATTTTACAGTACCATTAATGACGAGAGGTAAACAGGTTGTATACGACTTCTGCTCATTAGAATAAAAGAATTGATTTGAGATTCATGATATTTTCAGATCTGATCTTATAACGAAGCACATGACTTATTCATGTTCTTGAAGATGACGTAGAAGTTGGAAGCCTTTAGATATTGTGGTGTATAATAAATGAGACAATAACGAGGCTTAGTCTACGACTTTCTTCTATATAACATTTTACGATGTGACTGCTAAATTCAGATTTATATCTGTTTACTTTAAATAAATTAATTTATTATAGGTATTATTTTAATACATAATTTTGCAAACGGTTATTCAAAATACGTTTCTATATTTGTTCGATAATATCTGCAGGCGTTAAATTCTCTTCAACTCGCTATAGGCACGTAAATTTGCCATACGTTGTTTGGTAATTCTTTACCGTAAACATCTAAACAAGTCTTCATTAAAGGAGCACAAACCTGAAAATTAATAATGTTTAAAGGATCTGATAGTTAGAAAGTGGTAAAAAATAATAGAAAGTACTAACTTTTCCATAAAATCCCATAGCCCAGCAGCCAACATTTAGTCCTAAATTTACATTTGTGGCGCAGTGATTGATTATTATGTCTGTATTTACCTGAAAATAAACGTCTATAGATATCCGTCATCAATAAATAATACAATTCATATTTTTTATTAATTCATAAGGAGAGTTACTTGAACAGCATTTCCCTCTTGTTCGAATCTGGTGATATTAGGACTTTGAACGGGCAGGACGCGCCATCTAGTGTTGGACACGTAATGCTTGCTGAGATATAAGGGGTACATTCCACACAACCCTGGGATCGGGTTGGGGTCGTATCTAAGGTAAAGTGGCTGTAAAACAAAATGGACCATTAAAAATGGCAAAGCACACCTTCATTGTATTTAAAGTTTTTTTTCATAAATGGAGATTGTTGTGATTAATATTCGATTGATACGTGTACGATGAATATTACGTGCAAATAAAAGCTTCGTGATTCAGCTTACGTTTAATTTTTTATTTGCAGTATATAGAAAAAATAATAATTAAGCGTTAGACTGTAATATTAAATTGTATAATAACAAAATTATATAAACATATATATTACAAATAATAGCAAATATCAACCTTATTTTTAGCCACAGACGAAGACAATGCAAGAAGAAATTCTTGATTATACTTGAGTTGCTCTCCTTCGCGGTTGCAATAGTCAGCACTTGTGATGATAAATGTGTTTCTTTCCGCGGGCTGCAAGTCCGACAGCCCCACCACTGCACACCCATCTTCAAGCTCTTGAGAGTAGTTTATTTCGGTGGATGATAAACGTCCTCCTAACAACAAGCCCTTCTTATCTTCAACGGGGGGATCTGACGCTGTGAATAAAAGCACAGTGAATATAATCTATGAAGCAGTTTAACACACTCTTATCGCTTTTCTACGTTATGTTATGTTTTAGATCCATCCGTTTTTGGAATGTAATTGGAGACTGTATATTTTATTCATACGACTACATTTATGACTGTCACAAGCACATTAACATGTATGCCACCCTATATAAAAATATTATGTATAAATATTTTCCTCTATTTTACCTATAAAATAGAAGTAGTTTTTTGCAAAAAATATTACAATACTAATGTTCTGTTTCACAGTATCTATTAAGTCAAGACTAGATAGGCAAACAACTCTAAGGATATTAAATTTGTTCAGTACATTTAATCAAAGCAAACAGATAAAACCTTTGATCGTGCACGTTTACAAAAAGTCAATATAGAATTATGACTATCCTCGCCTCTGCATCGGATGTCTGTACAAGTGTCGATTTCGCATACCTATTTCAATAAAACCCGTGCCCTTTTCACACTATTGGAAAAACGTCATTCTTATTTTATTGCTAACCTGGCACGTGGGGAGCGAGGAGAGCTATTTTCGCTCCAAAACTGATACTTCCCGACGATTGAGTCAATACAGTCGGCTTGTTAAGGTTTTCAGTCATTTTGCGGAACCGCGCTAACATTAAATTTCCTGTTTTCATTTGCTCGAGAAATTTGTTAAGCTTATACTGCAAAATATGGAACGTAGCAGCTATTATAATTCGCTTTTAATATTTCTACCTTGAAATTATTTTCACTTTATGGATTTTATGCAAAGTAATATACAAAAACGGTTTGAGTGAGAAAACGTACAAAAGCACTTTAATTGAATACACGAAAAATAGTTACTTTAGATATCTTAAAAGCCTCTCTGAATTTATTACATGACAATTTTCTAATAGGCACAAACGTATAAAAATGGATAGCTTAAATAGAATAAGGGTATAATTTAGTGTATAGTGGCTTAGCAAAGCTCTTTTACGATACACGATAATATTAAGAACAAAACAAAGAGTTCTGATTTGATTACCTCCTCCAATTTCGACGCTTCATACCAATTGCCAAGGCGAACTCTATTGCAATACACAATGCCTTTATCCTCGTCCTGTTTAGACATGATTATCGGAGTTTTAAAATCAATAAAAATAAAAAAATATCAAATTGTCGATTGAGTTTAAATACGCTTGAAGTTGATTGTGAACATCAACTTGACATAATAAACTTCAGTCAATAAAGATTTAAATTTCGAAGATAGTACTAGTGGACCTAGATAGGCTAGGGACTCATGGTGCGGTTTTCAGCTCTGAACGCGCCGCACCTCCCGTAGAAATCAAAAATGTATTTAAAAGAAAATGAAAGCACGCGTAACGGCGCTTTTCATGTGACGGCAGCATGGGTGGTTGTATATGGTTTCCACCGTATGAACGCCGCGGCGGTGAACGCCCATGGCTGCGGTGTTTACCGCAGTGATCTGCGGTCTGAGGGATTTATTGGCAGTATTAAAATCGCACAACTTGCAGGCGTCACCCGTTACGTATGCGTGCAATGAACGCTGTCGAGGCGATTGCTAATCAGCAGGGAACTAAGGTCACGCTTAACACCTTAACGCTTAATAACCGCACCGTGAGTCCCTAGGAGTGAAGAATCAATGCGACCAATATTTTTTGACCTTTTGAAATATAAGAGGTGGGCTATAGAATTTTACTTTTTACGCGAAACTAATAGTTAATAGCTATGCATTGAATTGTAATATTGTTTGGATTTTTATTACTGCTATCCGTGCGAACACAGAGAATAAAAGACAGATGGAGTGTTCCGAAGACTCGAGTGTCACTAACTACTCGTACGTACGCGTGCATCTGTGTGAGTGAAATTTGAAAATTACGTAGCCCTCGTGACGTGTTCTGCCAAACTAGACGAACATTTTTGTATTTGCTTTTGAAGTTTGTATTTGCTTTTCGGCGTCAGTCGAGTCTTCGACTGAACTCCATTATATTATAACTATTTCAATAATAAATTGTTTTTTCAACCATGATGAAACAAAAATACAAGAAATATAGAATGTACACAAAAATTTTATTCAGAACAATGAATTTATAACGACTTCATATTAAAATATATAATATAATTCAATAAAATGTACTTCGCAATTATTAAAATTGACACTAAAAATAATTATAATTTTGTTAAATCCTTTAATCCTTAGTTTTGGTTTCAACGTCGCTAACAAGGGTGAATATATTCTCCGCTGTATACCTTTTATGAATATCAATGTAGTTGCGACACGTAACTCCGCACTCCTGTATATTAAATTATGAATCAATTAACGCAAACAAAGTGATACAAATTGTTTTAATCCAGATAAGGCTCACTAATGTAATTTGTAATCTAATAGTTTATACATTCCGAATACTATGTGATTTTAGTCTCCAACTAGTGACTGCGTAGTTATTTATAGAAAAATATACGATCTTTATATATGATCTTTATTTTTGTTCCACACACGAAAAGCACAATAACAGAATTCAAGTTAAGTTTGTTTCCTGAAATCGCAAAACTTTTATCGTTTTGTTTGTACAAAACGGATTTTCTTATAGAAGTTTGCGGTAACCAACTTACAGGACCGAAAAAAGTTTGCATCCAATTTTGATTCATCACACATAAACTTTTATCAGCAACACAATTTTTTATGATGAGTTTTGCTCCTGTCTGAAACCATAATATTGTGTAAACTTTATTGATACAATGAGGGGTGAGTACAAGGGAGTAACATCATAATATTTTAACGGCAAGGGCGCTTTTTGAAACCTGGAATGAATACAATATTCTGCCCTCGACCCTCTTTGAAAGTCGTTTGGAAAAACGACTGTACATATTATAAATATTACCGAGTTACTTTGCTAATAGTCTTTGAATCACCAATCTTCGGTTTTCTATTTGATGGGACAAAAATATAAAGTTAAATAATAAATTCGTATAACACTTACTACTAAGTTTTTATTTTTTCATTAATCTACTGCATAAATAATACTATAATACTATCTTTACATTAAATGTTATGGTGATAATTTGTTACGGCACGCAATAATTGCTTCATCTGCATAATTCAAAAATCTAAATTTTTAGCTTAAATTCCCCATTCACATTTCGTTCAATATTAGCCGAACCGTTTACTCTAACAAGGAAATTCCAACCCTCGATTATTTCAATTGTAAAAAGTCTCTTCATCTACATGTTTTTCATCCCAATAATATTCTTATTCAGGAACCTTTATAGGGCTGCCCAGGCCTTCGAGCCTGTCTTTTGCGAGCAGCGGCATAGTTGTCCAGCGGCAGTTGGAATCCTTTGTAGCGCTCAGTCGTATTGGCATTCTATCGGGCGGACCGGGCACTCCCTCCGGTGTATAGCGAACATATAATGGAGCTGCCTATTCACAAACACAATTGAAAATCACAGCATTGTAATCAATTAAGTATTCTGTTAGTAATGTTTACCTGTGGATCTCCATAATTCTCTGCTCTCAAAAGAAATTCGTCACCATAATTCATTTTCTCCCCGTGAATACTTTCATCATTAACACTGTAATAGTTATTGTTAAAAAAGGAAGCAGAATTTTAAGCTACAAAGATACAAATACGATTTTATTCGTAAGGTACATTCTTTGACTTTTATATAAGGTCGCATGCTGGAAAAAACAGAAAAACATACGTAGATTAATATTTACGTATTGACGCCCATTTCCTAGGCATCTAGGTCATACTCAAACCTTGTCTTGTTCGGTAGAAGGTTCAAACTTATCGCTTTTCAATTTAAGGAACATTTTTAACTTGTTCTTATAAAAATACCTGATTTACAATTCCTATACAATGGAAACAGAAATAACTCACCTCAGTATAACAAAAGTATTCCGACAACAAGGTGTGGTAATGGGAGAAAGAGTCATAAGGCATCCATCGTTGATATTTTGCATGAAATCCACTTGCCTTTCGCTTACCAGACTGGAGAGCGCCAAACCGTATTGCGGTTTGCCTCCGCTTTGTTTAGCTAAACATGAAAAAAATTAGTGCATGAAAAAAAGTTTCAAATAAAATTTGTCCTAAATGTAATGCTTTACAATTTATATAACAGATGTGAACATCATTGGAGCAATAGAAACCGAGATAATCGCGAAAAACTATTTTTTATGACCTTTGACCTCGTATTACTTCCGATGCCGACACGAGAATATGTGCGACAAATACAGCTTTTAGAACGCCAAAATAAAGATCTCTCACTCCGAGGTTAATCGCTAAAATTACTACACTATCTTATTAAATAAAAATTCAAATTTTTCTTTCAACATAGAGTACGCGGAATAGTATGATATGGATTATCCATCACCTTATATGCCTTAAAAGCTCAAATAAAAAATCATCATATCATGATCTTTTATATCGAGCACTAAATGCGAAAGTAGAATAAGTGAAAAAAAAAATTAATTTCCTATTCATTTGCTAACTGCCACTATAGGCTTTAGTGAAAGAATCATTAATTTTAAGGAATGAGTCAATAATACATACAAATATATATGTATTTTTTTTAATACCAAGATTCTGTACTATCTACTCGCTAAGTAACTTTAGACGTACCGAAATGCTATAACTGATTTAGATTCAACCGCGAAAGCGTATTTTAACGTTTAACATCTCGAGTCAATTTTGAAAAGAAGCGCTCTTTCTGATTGATTTTATTATTTGTATATTGTTAAGCTGCTGAATGCTGAAAAAAATCTTGTGATGACCTCCACATTATTAGTGCTTTGAGACTATGCAATTTTATTTCAATACTGTTTATAACGATTTTAAATATTTACGGAATAAATAACTTTTGTTGTGTTTTTTACACTGAAGTTGGTACACATAGGGGTGAGTATACTATTATTTTAATAATTATATTTATAACTAGATTGCAAGCGCAACCAACCAAAGTACGTAGATTCGCAAGACCAATAGACCTGTGAAAAAACGTTGTGGTGACTAGTTACATCAAAATATAAAAATGAAATTCTACATTTCTATTATAAACAATAATTTAAACCGACTGTATACAGTAAGATGTACCTGGCATATCGGATGCAACGACCTGTACATTATATCCAAATAGTACAAACGTCCCACTAATTGCTAGTGGTCTCTGAAAAAATACAAAATATGAAAAGAAATATATAAGTGGAATGATGAATCTTATGCCACCATATTACAAAATTATTTTTATGAATAAGTTTTAGAACTTTCATAAAGTATCACACCAACAGCAATTGAAAACTGGGGCAAAATCATAGGCAATTCCAAGGTTTCATGACTTTCTTGGAAGTTGATTGTAACATAATTAAAAGACCATAAGGAAGCCAAAATAAAATATAATAAAAATATTACCTCTTTTAATAAATTACTGAACAGGGTCCGTGATCTTTGGAGTAATAATTCTTTTCTATCTCTTTTCCGCAAAAATAGTTTGAATTCATACTGGCGAGGAAAAAACTTTTTAGATGCAAAAGCACACATACAATATAAGCCCGCACGGCCCGCAGCGTAAATAAAAAAAGCGTTTTTTATTGTTTTACAACAATAATAATCAATTAAATTTTTATTAATTTTGTTGCATGGATAAGCATTAGGCATATTTTAATTTACTAGTTATATTTTACATGAAAATAAATTAATGTAATAAACTATTCAACAATATCAATAATTTTGTCAACGTCGTCTGTCTGTTTCGGGCTAAGGAACCAAATCAAACTAGTATACACTTATAGGACCAGAAAATGCTGATATTGTTTCGAGATCTCTTAAATAAAAGATTTGACCACCGACAATAACAACAACAACATGGGCACCAACTAACCGCTGAAGAATATCATATTCGGCACTACTTTTTGAGATCAAATCAAACAATCTCTGTACAAAATTTTGTCCAAATCGGTCCATTAGTTTCGGAGCTTTATAATATTAGTTTAAACTTTAAAGTAATGCAAAATGGATTTCAAAATAAAAAAAGAAACAACAGAAAAAAACAATCTGTAGATATGTCTTCTTCTTTAACCATTTATTTAGGGATGTTTGTATAAAACAGCAATTTACTTCATTTTTCAAACGCTCCTCACTCCAATTTCCTACAAGAACTAAATTATTATAAGTCATAAGTCATTAATCAATATTTTCTTTATTTTAAAAATATATAAAATGATAAATAAACTATATTTTATGGACGTACGATTGACACATTTGAAAACTAATTGAAAATAATAATAAAAAAAACAATAAATACGGTGTAGGTTTTAATAGTTCATAACCAATGTTGAACCTTTTTTTCTCTCCCCCGCTTACATGAAGACATATGTTGCATGAATGAACCGAACTTCTGTCTCTGCAAATAATAATGCTAAAAAAATGGCCAAGAAAAGGTAGCGAAGCCTGTTATAGAGCTTCAAACTGATGTACTTACATTCTAATTAATCATATGGCGAATATGGCAAATATTAGGAGCAGCAGTAAGGGAACTTATGATAATTTAACGAATTTACCAACCCAAATACCACAAAATATGAAGATATTTACCTTTTTATTTTATACTTATAACCAGCTCCACAGTAAAAAAATTGGGAAAATGAATGTTCCTATTTTCCTATTTTCCTATTCCTATTTTTTTTCATTCCTAGAATCACTTACAAGTTTAATTAAATATATATTTATACGGCATAGTGTCAGCGGGGGGTAGTTCTAGTTTCAAAGTTTCAATCAGGATTAGGAGACACATCAATGTCAATAGGGGGAAGGAGAAGAAAATAGAAATAATAAAATCTTCACGACGCCCTTCTACTGCCTTCAAAGCACCATTCACAACAAGGCGTCGCTACGCACAGTTTGGAAAGTTCTGGACATTAGGTTATAATTTACAATTTAAATATAGTAGTTTTGACTGGTTTGGAGCCCAAATAATTTTAAATATTTTTTTTCCCAAATAATTTTTTTTAGGGAAAATCAATCATTCATATCCATTGAAAATACTAAGAATTAAACAAATTATGTATTAGTATTTTCAATGATATGAAGGATATGAATGAATCCCCACATTCCCCACACAGAACCATTCCCCACAAATCGGGGAAATCCCCGCACATTGGCAACGCTGATAGAAGAATAGATAATAAATACACTTGACTATGGGTTATTACTTCCATCTCTTCTTGATCTGTGGTTACTACTACCACAGCGTTAAAATCATACAGTGGTTGCACGATTTTTGACGTTTGAAAAAAGCGTCAGGACTCAGGGCTGATAATATTTCAACTTGACATTGGCAAAATGGCAAAGTTGGCAAATTCCGTCTGAGACAGGAGAGCCACGAACAAAAGAAGAAGAAGAAGAAGAAGTGATAATGTTTTGCATTATAACTTATAAGATGTAGGTAACCTAAGGAAACAATTTATTACAATACATACTTCTAACTTTACTCTTTTAAATCTTACATAAACAAATTTTCGTCACCCTTGAAAGACCATTGTCCCACAACACGAACGGAAAATGTTGACATTTATCGGAGGAAATTTAGGACGCATCCCTGGCGCCTGCAACGACTGAATGTGTTCTTTATACTGTGGCCTGTGCTAATGTATAAATGTAGCATATTTCTTCTTTGACAGTTAGGCGGTAAAAATTTAAACCTTTTTTTATTTTACAAATAATAGCACGCTTGGCGAATTAAAATATACACTTCTGTGCGCTATATAGATTCTAATCTTAATAGTATAATGTTCCACTTAATCAATGAAAACAAATTCAAATAAAGACTGTCATATTTTATTTATTACTCGACATTATATTGAATGCGGCACAAAGATGATAAGCAATGATAATCGTAAAGCGGTCGTCGCGAAATACAGTGTCTGGCATAGCCATTTACTAATTATAAATAAATAGGTCGAAAGCAACTCACACATGAGATGCAATGAATAACGCGAGTAGCGACTAGCGATAAAGTCATAAAACTCAAACGTTACATAGTAGCCACTGGAAGTCTGGAAGAGTGACGTGTAACGTCCTAGTGATAATTGATAAATTATTAAAAATAATAATCTTATAGCCCAGTCAAGAATATCAATGATGTATTGTAAAAAAATAAAAATCATATTTTTCTTATGTGTAATTTTAGGAGCGAGTTCTTCAAAGTTTTCATCACTGGATATTGTGTACCAAAAAGGATTGGACGCTTATACGAACGAACGGTGGTCCGAGTGTATAGTGCAATTTGAAGAATCATTGCATCTTTATAAGCTTTATAAATCGGTTATTATCAATTGCAGATTGAAGTGCAAAAATGATGCTAAAGTAAGTAACATACAGGAAAACATAGAAGATTTGAAAATATACGAATTGTATTTTAAAACCAGACAGTGTCTCATTAATTGCAAACAGGAAGGATTTGATCATGTTCATATGTTTGGTAATGTGTCAGAAACCATAATTTCTAACATGAAGATGAGAAAACCGTATGAATATCTACACTTATGTTACTTTCAAATGTATGCTTTACCAAAAGCAGCATCCGCTTCATATACTTTCCTTGTAGGTAATCCCGGTGACCCTGCAATGAAAAAAAATTTAGATTATTACACACAGCAGCCCGAGGTTGACATAAATAATGTAGTTGATCTTGAGAGTGAAGACTATCAAATTTTATATAGATTAGGGCTTAAATCATATATTTCAAAACTTTGGGATGAGACAATAGCCAATATGGAAGAAGCTTTAATTGATTACTTTGCCTGGGAAAACAAATGCCGCATGGAATGTGAACACCAACCTGAACAGGACTGGTCACCAGAAGTTTCAATCATAATTGCAAATTATATAGCATCTCTTTTAACATGTAAGCAAAGATGTCAAGATCAACTTCAACCTCTTTATAATTCTGGAAGAGATTTTCTTGCTGATGTTCTTAATTACTTACAAATATCATACTATCATTTAGATAGACTAGATGATGTGGGCAAAGCTGTAGCAAGTTATTTATCTCTGCTGCCTGATGATGAGGATATGTTAGAAAATAAAAGAATTTACCGTACTCTCATTGATAAAAATGTTTTTCTTGAAAGATCTGATATTATACATTATATTAAACGTGATAAATATGAGAAACAGCTACTTGAATTTTTTCATCAAGATGATAGTGATAGATTTGAAACTAATTTGGTATTATAATAATGTTATGTAAGTAAAACATGTCAGTGTAGGAATAAATAACAAGTTCCTTTTATATTGTGCCATATATTTTTAATAAATTTATCATTTAATGCTATGTATTTTCTTTCTGGGTTACATAATATTTGTTTGTATTTGATATCAATCTTGTTTAAATTATTTTACATTCAGGAGCAGAGGGCAAGATCAATATTCCTTTAATGCTTTTCTTAAAATCAAGAAATGAAAATAAATAGCCAGTTGAGATAATTTATAGTAAAATGTTGTAAAAGAAAGAAACAGAAGACTTAACTAAAATGTTAACTGTAACTTATTAATAGGCATTTCCGAATAGGTTTTTTGTTATTTTATTAAATATTTGAATGACCCGCCAAAACGATATTTTGAACAATATGGCGTCAATGACGTCAAAATTCTGTAAACAAACTTTGAAACTGATTCAACAACTGTCGGTCTAAACTGAGATTTTTATTCGAAATAATTTTTTGAAACATTATTTGTGAAAATGATCATTTACTTTTTAAAAATGAGCTACAAATGGTGTGCAGTGCCAAAGTGTACCATTACAAACCAAATTTTTGCGTTAAAGTTCAAACTAACCAAACCAATTTAATTTAAAAAACAAAAAAAAAAATACTATTATATTATCCATACTGTATATTTTTATCGAGATTATGCTCTTCGCAGTATAATAATTAATAATTATTATACCAATAGCCATTTGAATATTCTAGTTGCCTATAATATAACTTGTATCATTTATGTCATACTTGGTTATGGTTAGTGGTTACAGATTACAGAGCAGTGACGTCATTGGAAGCTTCAGGCAATCGTGGTCGTTTTGTGTCACGTGATAGATATTAAAATTTTATAATATTTATTGCTTAATTTATAATTTATTTAATTATAATTTGGAACTCAGCCCAATAAAATACATTTATTATAATGATAATTTTTAAATGTGGCCAAAATAAACAATTTATTTTTCACACTACTAAAAAAAGTAAAAACGCTCCGATCCTGATCGGCATAAATATCCCCCACTCCTTCGAAAGGATCCTAGCGATAGTGTAGCTACTACTACTAAGAACTACTGTTCTGAGTTCTAAAGTTCTGTAGCCAAAAAAAAGACACTAGCATTGTCCGCAGCTGTTTGTATATTACCCAAATACATTTGGTGAGACTTATGGGCCTTTTACACTTCCCAATCTCAAGGGGTGGGCATTTTCGCTAGCGTTGATTGGCGCTTATCTGATCTATTCAAGGGAGCAAGGACATTCAGATCACTATTGTTCGTCCACACCCTAATAATACAGCAAAAAATAATGAATTACAGCCCGAAATCCTCCGTCTATTTTTTTAAAGTCGGTTAAAAAATAATGGGGCTGCTATGAAATCTAATAACATAGGTAGTCACATCGTACTTAAAAGTGTTACCATATTAAATTTTATTTTTAGTTCCAGCTATTAGTGAGTGATTTTTTACTAAACTTTAATAACTGGCATATTTTTTAA
>LQNK01000185.1:4502-29695 GCA_001586405.1 Phoebis sennae | reverse complement strand
AGCACACTAGGACTTCTTTTAGCTTTGCAAATTACACAACGAGAACAATCGTTATAGCTTTTACGTTTATCTGAAATAAAGAAAAGTTATTGTTGTAAACAAAGAGACAGAGAAACATATCAAAACAAATCGAAAAAATAAGAAATGATACATACCCATGTTATTAAAATACTAATGATAATTTAAATAGAATAAAATCTATTTAAAATGGTGAGAATATGTAATAATCACACAAATTAAAAAAAAACTTATGAGACGAAATCGCAGAATCCCGGTGAAAAAATAGAGTTCTATAGCACTCTAAACAACCCAAGATTTGCGACAAACACAGCGCAGCAAATAATTATAAAGTTTCAGGGAATTTTCAATCACAACACACAAAAGCGGCTGGGAGCGAAAAATTTTTCTCAGAAAGATCCAAGAAAATGGCGGTTGTTTTCAATTGGATGACAGAAATCAAAAAGAACGGCAACTTATAGCAAAAATATTTACATTTTAGATATTGGTAGTTCCACATCCTAAAAATATAGTTATTAATTTCAAACTAAGATTAACTCTTATGTCTCAACAAATAAGGTTGAAATTTGTATGAAATTTGAGCTGGTTCAAAACGTTGTATGGAAGTGTCCACCCACTGATAGGTAGTCACATCGTACTTAAAAGTGTTACCATATTAAATTTTATTTTTAGTTCCAGCTATTAGTGAGTGATTTTTTACTAAACTTTAATAACTGGCATATTTTTTAATCATATTGTCTTTAGTTATGTGTGGGGGTGGGCATAGTATCTATTAACTTACTTTCATAGACAAACAATTTAGTGACAAAAATTGCAGAAAAATATAAAACGCTAGTTTATATTTAATGTCTTACAGGACGTCTCTTCTGTTACATTTATTATTCTGAAGATCAAATTTTTAATCATTCACATTGTGGTCATCAATATGAAAATTTAATTGCCATTTTGAAATTGAATTCGTATCAATGGCAATACCAATTAAGTTTTTTTATAATGGCCACTACGACTTTAAAAGTCAAGTTATGATCAGATAAATGAAAACTGATTTTACAAATACAATTACAATCAAAATATTTTTGCAATACAGAGTTTAACTAGGGTAGGTTTATTGATTTCTTTTTTATATTCCTATCTGTACAGCGTTTTTATTAAGATTAAAGATTTATTTTCAGAAAACTGTCCATGCAATATATTTGCATGGACAGTTTTCTGAAAATAAATCTTTCAATTAAGAAAATATGAATAAATCTGTAAGTTAATCAATAAAATCATATAGTTATCAAATTAATATTCCTAATTTGTAAAAATAAATAAAAAAAATCCATTTACAGGGATAGTTATGGCTACAGAGATGGCAAATGATAGGATAAGCATAAAGAATATTTTATTCACTAAAGCTTTGCCCAACTATAAAATTCCAATATCTACAGATGGTCACAAATTGTTTTCTTGCATTGATTGTAGCGATAAGTGAGTATACTTCTTAAATATAATAATAATATTCAGTCAGTTAAAATATATACTTATGCTATTTTTAGTTATTGCTTAAATAAATCAGATTATTTTTCTATTTTATTATCAATCCTACTATTGCTTATTTCAAGAATTAGTATTTGTTGTATTCATGTTTAATATTGATTTTGTTACAGGTTCATATTCGAATCAAGTTATAAGGTGCACATTGGTCGTAAATCTTTGCAAATAACTTATTTTTGTAGATACTGCAACAAACTAAATGTGTTTTGCAATAGATGTCAGTTCTTAGCTCACATAAGATCTCATACAGTTAAAACTGCTACTATCAATTTAAGTGATTTGAAAGTGGAACCTTTGCTTTTTATTAGTTCTGATAACAGTGCTGCCACATCTTCCACAACTAATTCTCTTAGTCCTGTGCTAACATCATCAAATGTAATTTGCTTTGAATGCAAAAAAAATATTACTGCAACAGGAATTATTGCAAATGACAGAGTAAAACATTACATGGAACATGCAAGCAGAGTTTTTATATGTCCTGTATGTTTATTTACTCTACCCTCAAGTTGTGCATTTAGTGCCCATATCCGTGTTCACTTAAAAAGTCCACCATATATTTGTCCTGAATGTGGTATCCAGTTGTCCCACAAAGCAAGCATATATCCTTTCACTCATGATTGTGAAGGCTTTAAAATGATGAGAGTGACATGTAGAGTAAAATGTTTTAAAGATGATTGTCAGCCCCTTCATCCAAACAATTTCATGTCACATATGAGATTTTCCCATTTAAATAAAATATATAAATGCCCAAGTTGCTATCTCGCTGGGTATAATGAGAATGCAGTGCTGAAACATGTAATGCGATGTTGTGATAAAACAAAGTATCCAACATACTATGAATGTCAACAATGTCCTGGAATCTTCCTCAGTGTAAATCAAATAAACAAACATTTAGAGATGCATCTTGAATCTATTCATAGAAATATTCAAGTATATCCATGTTGGAATTGTGACACTATTTCTAATGATGTGCATGATTTACTGAAGCATCACATTGGAAAGCATAGTTCATCACGTAACATTAGACCATTGACAAATATTCTTAGCAACTTAGTATTCAAAAAGTGTTTTAAATGTTCAAAAGTAACACAGCAATGGAGTGATGGTAATTCAGACACTACCCCATATACATGTTCTCATTGCATATTTGGTCACAACCAGGAAAATAATAAGGTTAAAAAAGTGAATCAAATAGTCTGCCATTTATGTAGAGTTAAAGTTTGGGACACATGGGAAGCAATTAAAGCACATTTTAAAGAATTTCATAGTCATATAAAATGTTTGGATATAAAAGTTAATTTAAATAAAATTAACTTAAAAGAAATTCAGAAAAAAATTACAACCCAAAAGAAATCGAACAAAGTATCTAAACACAACCACATTAAAAGTAAAATGAAATTGAATAGGGACAAAAACATTACAAAAACACTAATGCCTACTGAAGAGAATGTTCTTTACTGTAAAAAATGTAGTTATCAAACAGAAGAGGAAAAATCTTTCCATTTGCATCTATTGTCACATAAAGATTCTTCCATGGCATACCAGTGCATGGAGTGTGGAGAATGTTTTGCAGTTAAGCCCTCTTTTTCAACTCACTTGTTACTAGACCATGGAATAAATGATGTTAATGAATATGTTGCTAAAAACAATTGTTTTAACAAAGATGCATTAGAAAAGTATCATATAAATTCAAATACTCCAGAAGATAAGCCCCTAGAAGCAAACCAATGTAATATTTGCAGAGAAAAATTTTCTGATGCTAGTACTTTAGAAAAACACTACAGAGTTCATGGCATGGCATTTCTAAAAAAAAATACTCAAAAGACTAAAAGCCCATAATATAAACTCTGATATAGTTTTATAATAGTTGTCTGTTATCAAATAGAATGTTATAATAAATATTTAGATAATAATTATCACTGGTCTCACTTGAAAGTATTGAAACTAATTTAATTATTAACTCATTCATTTATTTCTCAAAGTAAATAAATTGTAACAATTGTTAAATTGTTTTAAAGACAAAGAAAAAATGTAAAATTAGAACATAGATTATAGAATCAGGGCTTATTATGTGTATGTATAATAATAGGGTTAGGAAAATATGTAAAGTATGGTTTATTGGAATAAAAATTGATATTTTTTTACATCTTATAAACATTTCAGAAAGAATGGGTCATTCATCATCATTTATTTATATTCAGAAAACACAAATATGCATATACTGGCTATGCAACCATACCAACCAGGGTGCTTAAATAGAATACTGTAATATATTAATTATTCAAATAGGCAGACTAAAGGCTATATTAAGATAATTTAATCAAGTTTATGGACTGGCATTTATAAACATAAAATCATGACAACTTTTAATTTAGCTCAAAACCATAAAATACCAATATTATTTATACATTATGAAAAGATGGATTTATTCACATGCTTAATCGATAGATTAGATTTGAGACTATTCAGTAATTCATACTTATTACACCAATATTATTTTACTTTTTATAATGTGTAATTCTTATAATGACTTATTCATAAAAAAATTTGAATTATATAAACATCTATGTGTAAGTCTATAAACAGTAGTAAATTTTAACCAGGTGAGAAAAGGTATCTGCAATATTATAGCCATCCAACTTGACATTAAATCCTGATTCATTGGTAATCATTACATAACAACAATACAATAAAATGAGCTTGTTATAGGAGCAAATGCTTAAACTACTTAAATAATGTAAAACAAATTCAGCCAGAAATGTTTCATGATATAGACCAGTACTCAAACTATTTTAAATATTTCCATTATAAAATTAAATGCTGCTCACCACATTGTCCTCCATTATCTTAACAATTAATGTAATAATAAAGCTATATAAATATATTTACAGTCTTTTTGTTAATCTATGTGTAGCCCCTACTCATGACCAAAATCTTATATTAATGGCAGATAAAGGGGATGATATGCAGAAGCCCCTTTTAACACTCTTCGACACTGAGGGCATCTTTTGTCAAATTTTAAAGATCTTTCTAAACAATGCAAACAGAATACATGTCCACACTTTGTCGATGAGGCAGGTCTTTTCCCTAGCTGTTCACAACATATTGGACATTCACCAATCTTGATAGTTTTTTTTTCAGGTGTGGTTGTATCAATCTGAAATACATATACACATATGAACACAGTTAAATTTTATATTAAATAAAAACGTTTACTCTAAACTGTGCACAATATCTAATTTAAAAGTAGTGTCGTATTGTGTGTAGTGTCTCATTTACAAGTAGTGTATTGAAATTCATTGATTCAGATAAATGTTAAATGTCTTACCCTCGAATTTTCAATTGGTTTCGACCTTGCTTTTCTTAAGGTTTTATTAGTGACTTTATTTTTGTGCTTTGTTTGTGTATTTTCTACACAAAATGATTCGTCAGTATCATCAATTTCAATAATAGTATCGGACAAACTGCAATGATTTACCAAGTTGTAAGACTTTGTTAGGTCAATAACTTCATCGGATGTATCACTCATGATGTAGAACGTCCAACGTAGTGGTTATAGTTTTATATAGGTACTGTTTTGATGTACCTCTGATTTTCGTTACGTTAGTTTTCTTAAGTTTTCTTAAGTTTTTTGGTCGGTTATTGAAATTCGGCGTAGTATACTCTTAGCCGATGGGTAAAAATTACACAATGCTAATTAATTAACTAATAAACACCAAACAATAATCTATCGCATTATAACTGATTTTTATTATTTAAAATGCGCAGGTCTGAAATCTGAATTTTGATTAACTTATTTTTTTAATAGATCATGGATTGGAATTTTTGTGCCAATTGTCTATGGTCGTTGATAACCATCGGAATTCGGAACATATTATTATATTCATACAATAAAGGCGATACCGAAGCTTTGTATGATACTTGAGATGAATTATTAGATTATCATGACTGCCTCTTTTTTATTAAATTGCGCATTATAGAACGAAAATCAATACATTGCTTTTTGTGTCATGACCTTTATGTGCTGTCAGGTTCGTAAGACATCTATTACTAGGTTATTTACTCTGTGATATATGGTTATATACTCTTTGGTTTATCTGTCAATTGTCAAATTGTAATGTAAAATTTACAATTTGGTAATTTGTTGTGCATTTACTGTTTTCATTAAAACAGTTAACGAATGAACTTTCACTGCTCACCGTATTTTAAAATTAAAATTAAAAGCCCATCTGAAGAAAAAATATTCTAACAAAAGTTTATGTTCAAAACAAAAAGTAAGTATTTTATGTTATCTTTATTTCAAACAAAGTAAATAAGATTCATAGAAAATATAACTATAAGTGTTTATTTTTCCTTTTAGCATGCATTTCAGCGTAAATATATCAAATGCTTTGCAACAATTGGAGAGCGTAAGAACAGCTGTTGATCAAAGCGACGACGCCAAATTGAAGGTCTTGTGTTTTCGTTTATATTTGTTTTTACACATTAAGTTAACACAGAAATTTAAAGTTACTGAAATAATTGATTTCAAAATTTGCTTTAATTAAATTTAATATTTTTTTTGTAAATATTCAAATGTATGAATATATTTTAAGTTAATATCACTTGAAAAAATCTATTAATCTTTCAACTTGTACTATAAGTTTAAATCAAACAATTACCTCAACAAATTTATAATGAAATGAGCTGCAGCAATTATAAAGTTACTTATTTTATTTGTCAAAATAGTATATATATTCTTATTTAATTGAGAAGAACATCTCTGTATGTGTATCTATGTTTATTGTTAAGTAGTATATACAATTTATTTTTCTAGGCTGCCACTAATGATGACTTAAATATGCTGATTAATTTGTTGGAAAGTCCGATACTTAGAAGCATTGTCACATTACATGATTCTGTGAGCATGTTGGCAACTCAGGTGGCGCACCACCCATCTATAATTCCTGGGGATTTTGACATAACTCCTGCAGGTATGTATTTGCAATTATACATACATGGGTTTTTTCTTGTGGATTTCATTGCTAAAAGATTAGCTACGGTGAGTATGAAAATGCTCAAAGTGTTTTAGAGGGACATTTTGAGAAGAATAACAGTGTATTATTGAATTAAAAAAAATACTTATTGAGCCTAAAATGAAACTTAATCATTTGGCCAAAATAATCATGCATATTTTGAAAACTATCTAATTGATTTAGTGCCATGATGACTTTCATTTTTTTGTTGGCTAATGCTCTTCATTTACTTATATGTTACTTATTAATTCTTTAATTCTTTAACAATTATGATTTCAGGCGATCTGGCATTACAGAGCAGAAATCTGTATGGTACACATGAAGGTGAAGAGGAACAAAGGGTACCACAAGTTTCACCACCACAAAGTTTAGAATTTGGGTCTAATTCTGATAACGAAAGAATCTTGGGACTTGATTCTGCGTCTGTTGATTCTAACATGTCTCCTAAACAGGTAAAAAAGCTTAAAGCTTCTTATGAAAAATATAGCAGATATTAGCTTCCTGGTTTTGCTTGGCAACATTTTTTTTTCCTAATATTGATTTTACATAAAATAATACTTGTCCTAAACATAAAGAATATAAAAAGATTTATTATATGTAGACAACTGCAATTATTTACACATTATATTGTGTGTATATTCATTGTACCAATTTACTTTAAATGATGTACATAGATGTTTTCTTTGATGCTCCATAAGTTTGCTTCTAGAATATTAAACTAATAGAAAGATTTATTCAGATGGATTATTTTTGTCACTATTTATTTAAATTTCAGAGTAGAGGCATACTAGAAATGGGAAGAAATGATGACTCATTAGCATCCACATCAAACAATATTGTTGCTGGAGATTGGGCTCAGGTTGAAATTATTAATCTGGTTAATGATGGTACTGGACTAGGATTTGGTTAGTATAGTTTCTATTTAATAATACTTTATGTATGCAGTAAACCCTACAATCATATCTTTTCAATAAATTTGAAGGTATAATTAATTTTTTTTCACCAGTAGTAGTTTAAAAAAAGGAAACAATTACAAAGAGCCTAAAAAATATTTGCCCATAAAATCATGAATGAAAATTTATGGTATCAAAGTAATTTGTTACCAGTTCCAAACTCAAGTAAACAGACTGACAATTGTTATGTACGTAACTTCCATCCTAGTTCATTAAATTAAAAAAAAACGTAATTTTGGAATGCACCGTCTTAAATACATACACAAAATGATTAAAAATATTTTAAAATTCAATTTCATGTTTTTAATAACTTTTAGGTATAATTGGCGCCCGAACAAGTGGAGTAATTGTGAAGACTATACTCGCCGGCGGTGTCGCCGATCGAGATGGACGACTTAAATCTGGCGATCATATATTACAAATTGGTGATGTAAGTTATTATACTTTCAAATGAAAAATAATTGTCCTTGCTTAGGTCTCAAACATTCTCTGTGCAAAAATTCATCCAAATCGGTTTAGTAGTTTCGGGGCCTATCCAATTCAAACAAACAAAAAAAATAAAATTTTAAATAAATTTCTGATATAAGTATACATTAACGTAATAAATACATCTCAGGTAAGTCTAATGGAGATGGGATCGGAGCAGGTAGCGGGCGTTCTGCGTGCGTCGGGTTCGCGCGTTCGCCTGGTGGTGGCTCGACCGGTCGACCCGACGGCTGTACATGCGTCTAATGCACCTATTGTGCCTGCTAGGTATGTGATAAATCACTACATATTATAAAGCAAAGTCGCTTCCCGCGTCTGTGTTATGTATGCTTAGATCCTTTAATCTGCATCGGATTTTGATGTGTTATCAAGTGCGAAACCGAGGTGGATCGCTAGTTTAACAATAAGGTTATGACCGAAAAGGTGCTAATTAATGTTAATTCAAACAATCTGCAAAAAAAATTGTTGGTTAAAAAATAACATAGAAAACAAAGTAATTAAACTGCTATCATCAAACAACTAGATGTTTTTCATTTTGTATAAGTCTTATTATGATACATATTATATTTTATAATTTATACAATTTTAAAAGTTCATCTTTATTAACAATCTTTACATTATATTTTTCTGTTTAGATTGCTTTCAAGTCCCGAAGCACTAGATCGTTATTTAATGGAGGCTGGGTTTGAACAGGTGTTCCATACGCAACCAACAAATTTGCCCAACAATACCAACTCATCAAGATTTGTGTTTGATAAATCCATTACTCCACCACTTGAAAGCGGTAAGTTTTTTTTCTTTTATTGAAGTTTATGTGGATTAAGGATAATAAGAAAGTAAATACGAATTCAATTTGCCAAAAACGCCTCAATAAAGTTTAGGGTTTTGTCATGTTTGCACTTAATACAAGTTTAATAGGTTTTTTCTAACTATTTAATTTCTACTTTGACGTTTAGATGCTGAATCTCCCGAGGCTGACCGATTTACTGTACAATTGAAAAAAGATGAAAATGGATTGGGTATCACTATAGCAGGTATGTACATTTTGAGCATATAATATTTATAAGATGTAATAATAACCTAAATCTTTTTCTATCAAAAGGATGTTAATGATTGTGGCAGTTTTTATCGAAAGTCTTAAAACATAAGAGAGGAAGTTTAACATTGCTTCCTGCATGAACCCTGAATGGTCAAGGTTCAGGTAGGCTTCAAAGGCTCACAGCAGGGAAATTACCACATGCTATGGTATAATGTTAAACAGTATTAAATGAGCGTCATACAGTATTATAATATATTTTGTATGTTTAGTGGAGGCAGACGCTGCATGTTCACCAAAAAATTATATTGCAATTTAAAATGCACTATTACTCTACTAGTACTATTCACTTAGGTTACGTGTGCGAAAAGGAGGAACTCTCTGGAATATTCGTGAAGTCGGTGACGCCGGGCAGCGCGGCGGCGCTCAGCGGCAAGGTGCGCGTCAACGACCGCATCGTGGCGGTGGACGGCGTGTCGCTCGCGGGCAAGTCCAACCAGCGGGCCGTCGACGCGCTCAAGCAGAGCGGCAGCATTGTCACCCTGGAGCTAGAGAGGTAGGCCGCGTGTGCTAAGGGTAGAACTTTCTGGAATGTTCGTGAAGTCGGTGACGCCGGGCAGCGCGGCGGCGCTCAGCGGCAAGGTGCGCGTCAACGACCGCATCGTGGCGGTGGACGGCGTGTCGCTCGCGGGCAAGTCCAACCAGCGGGCCGTCGACGCGCTCAAGCAGAGCGGCAGCATTGTCACCCTGGAGCTGGAGAGGTAGGCCGCGTGTGCTAAAGAAGGAACTTTCTGGAATGTTCGTAAAGTCAGTGGACGGCGTGTCGCTCGCGGGTTAGTCCCACTGTTTGGACTTGATTTTACTCTAGGAGTTAGGACACCACCCGTTATATTTTATATCGATATTAATCCTCTCGATTTTATTCCGTTTATCTACTATTTTTAATAAAGAATAATAAGACGGAAACAAAATCTTTAAGGTTTATATAAAGTATACAATAAAATGGCGACTGTATGGCTTTAAACCATCTCCAACAAACGTCGTATTTTAACTACCCGCCTACAAAATCCTTACTGTATACTATTTTACTACATCATATTTCACATACTTTAAAATTATAAATGCATGCACCACTTAATCGATTTGCATAAAATTTTGTACAGAGATTGTTTGAAACACCGGAACGGGAGATAACCGCGGGTGAAACCGTGAGGCACAGCTAGTTTCAAAAAGATTGAACCATACAAGATTATAATTAACACTGAATGCAGATACCTCCGCGGTCCGAAGTTCGAGCAACTGCAGCAAGCGATAGCGGCGGGCGAGAGCGCGGCGGCCAGCGCGCCCGCCGCGCAGCACAACCCCTTCCTGCACATGCACAAGGCGGACAACTCCGACTCCAGCGAACACCACATACAGATGACGCATTTGAACACCACGTGAGTTTCCTTTGTTCCATGTATTTTTGTGTCGGGCAAGAGTAAATTCTAGCTTTCGCTAGGGGAGTTTTAAAGAACAATAATCAATCATGCTATAAGTACACAAGTGTATATGATCTATTCTCGTTTTTGTCTTCACAACAAAATAAATTAGAATAGAATTTAAAAAGTTTCTCATTGAGTTTTTTTGTATCACATAACTTTCCAAAAAGTTATTTTGTTTGAAGTACTTCCGACTGGTCAAGTAATTTATAATACCAGACACCACAAATGGATTTATTGATTTCATAATAAAAAAATAAAGTATTTTATAATATAAATAGTCTAAATTTTAACGGAAACTCGATTTCTAGGGTTGAAAATAATACGGACGAAATTAGTGAGAGTGGTCGCAGTTCTGCATCTACAGTACATCGTCCACAGCCATCGTTCGAGATGCCTCGCTCCCAAGAACAGAAGGACGCAATTAAGAAGAAGTGGCAGGCTATCCTAGGTATAATCAAATTTATATCAGTTGTTAACAATTATTTCGTGTTTTTTTTTTCTGTTAAAGCACCGTACCGTACAGAAAGTTGTTCGAGGATATGCGTAGTTTGTCGGTATGATGGTAGTTTTATAAAAGAACGAACAACTTGTGACATTAAAAATCTATATTAAAACTTCTCTTATCGAACGTATAACTTTGCCGAAATATTTTGATCCATCACATATAAAGTGGTTTGTTTCAAAAAACTCGTATTAACTATTTGTAAGAAAATGTTATTTGAAAACCGTGAATATCGTACCTAGAGACGTACCTGTACTACCTTTATAAAGAGGATACATGCGTGTTTCTGTATACACGATATTTGTAATGTTTTCACACAAAAACTACTGGACCGATTTCAAAATTTTTTCACATTTGAGAATTGCACCTTCACTAAGTGACGAAGGCTATATTAGATAGATGGAATTTCTTTATTCATAAAACAAATTCATTTCGTTACTCACACAAAGGCAAATTTACACAAAATAGACATAACACGAAATAAGAGGGTATAGTGTTCTAAGAAAAGGCCCTAGCTCCGTATGATGCGCTGGCGCAATATTATCATATACCATACAATATTATGCTATGGGTCCAAAGCCGCTCGGAACAGCTAATTTGTTATAAAAGTATTGCTACTACTTCAAAAAATAATTACCTTATATTTTTTGTAGGGGATGACGTGGAGATAGTAGTGGGCGTGGTGGTCCGCGGAGGCGGCGGGCTGGGCATCTCGCTGGAGGGCACGGTGGACGTGGAGGGCGGGCGGGAGGTGCGCCCGCACCACTACGTGCGCTCCGTGCTGCCGGAGGGGCCCGTGGGGAGGGCCGGCGTGCACAGGCCCGGTGATGAGCTGCTGGGTACGTAGGAAAGATAGAAAAAAAACGAATCGGTCCGAAACTGTCGGTCTAAAACTCTTAACCGAGTTAAAACACAGTGAGTATAAACAGTCTTAATATAACTTAAAAGAACGGTTTATTACCATTTACACTACGACAAAACAAATAGAAACATACAGCATAGACATTGAAATTGGACAGACTCAGCTATTTATAAAAAATATGCAGTTTCATTAGACAAGCTTCAAACCTTTTGACAAACCGTTCAAACTACCGTTTTGTAAACTATAAAAATAGGTTTTTTTAATTAACTACTTAATTAATTTTAATTTAATTTAGTTCGTTTTCTTTGAATCAAACCGTTTGACCGTCTCGTGGCAGAAGAAGTAAGAAGCAGCGTAGTCTTGTAGTTGCACATTTTCAAATGGACGTTCTCTGTGCAACGGTTTACTGCAATTACTTGATTTATGGCTAATTCTTTTTAGAAACAAATCGACTCGGTGTGCACAACAGAAGAACATTTAACAAACGTTTTTTTTTCACTTATTGCATTAATATTAAAACGCAGGTCTAATAATAAAAAAAAAACCAACATTACAATGTACGATTACGAGTATGATTTTTCATTGTCTAAAATATATTTTTTTTTCTGTTTATAGAGGTGAACGGTCACCGCCTACTGGGAATGAACCACCTCGAAGTGGTATCGATCCTAAAGGAATTATCGAGCGAAGTGTGCATGGTGTGTGCGCGCCCGCGGCCCGCGCCGCAACTCGACCTCGCGCCACCCGCACATACTTTGGTGAAGGTAAGAAAATAATGCAGAGAGGACATGATGTATGTTCAAAATATTTTTCACAACCTTTTTCAATCCGCGACGCACTTTAGTTTAGTTATGTTATGTTAAGGTGACATAGTGTCAGCGGGGGTGAGTTTCAAATAGGATTAAGGGGACAGATAATCTGGACGCTCTATACTTCTTGGGACAGTATAAAACTCATTACATAAAAAAAGAAAAATTTTAAGTAGCAAAAATTAATTTAGTCAAACAAACTGCATGGATTTTAGTAAGATAACAGTAAGTTGGTGCATCTATCATAATATTTAATATTAATCGCCGGCCAATGGCGTTACCATTGGCCGGCGATCTTCACAACTCTGACATTTTCGGCGGCACCAAGGTGCGTCGTCGCTCGTCGAGAACAGACTTATTTATCCATATATTTTCTATGAACTATGTTTTGTCCAAGCGCCAGACGTTTCTGCCCTATAAAAGTTGAATGTGTGGTGCGCAAATTTCGGGCGGTGTGTTCGGTGCACGAGCACACTAAAGGGCGAGCCGCCACTGGTAATGAATAATGTTTATTTTCTAGGCGAAATCAGACGGCAGCTTGGCAGGAGCAGGCGCTGGTGGCGAGGAGGGCGGGGCACTGGGCGCCGGCGGGAAGGTGCGCTCGCGCAGCCTTGAGCCGCTTACCGGCCTAGCCATGTGGGCCTCTGAGCCACAGATTATTGGTAAGTACTGCTCTAATGTACTCTACTCGTACAAAGACCGTTTTAGAGACAATAGAATAAAAACTTCAGTTCTTATAATGGTATTCACAAAAATGATTTAGAGGACATAATTGTACCCCCACAGTACAGACATATCTAAGTTTTTATAAATTTATATGAAACTAACTATCCGCGCAGCTTAGCTCGCGTAGTATAATGTTTTATAATATATAATATTATATTTTTCTAAAAATAATCTAATGTTTGTTTCTTTGTTAAAAAAGTGTATATTGTTATGTATGATATACAAAACCGGTGCCTTTACATGTTTACAATTTACCAAAATTTTGCACCGACTTTGTTTAGATTTTAAAAATATGAAATGGCCCTGGGAAATGGAAAAAAAGGAAGGGTAGGATTATTTTTTTCATACTTAACGTAGTCGGGTTCTTTAAAGATAATTATTAATTAAACTTGTTATTCTACAACCACAGAGCTAGTAAAAGGCGAGCGCGGTCTCGGCTTCTCGATCCTCGACTACCAAGACCCGCTGCGTCCGTCGCACACGCTGGTGGTCATCCGCTCGCTCGTGCCCGGCGGAGTGGCGCAGCAAGATGGCCGCCTCATACCCGGGGACAGGCTGCTCTTTGTCAACGATCAGGTGATTTTAAAATTTCAACAATCAATTAAAAAAAATTTTTTTTTCCAATTTTTAGGGATATTAATAAATTTAATTTGATTTATTTTTTTACTTAGATGGCGTTGTGTTAAATGTCCAGAAATATTTTTTTTTTTATTATGGTTGATCATTATGCTAGCACATTGTACCTTAATTTACAAACAAACAAAAATATAAATATGATTAAAGACGATGATAAGGTTTTTTGGATAACGGAGGGATTATGTGTATTTATAGGAATCGAGCACTGATATAAGTTTATGATTCACCATTGCGATCCAATGAGGTGAATCATATCGGCATTTCTACGTTTATGAAAATCGGTATTCAAAAATCAAATAATAATACTAGGAAATTATGGTCTAGGTCCTCCCACAAGGCATTAAGCCATGGCATATTCTTATTATTTTGATATATTATTATGGTGATAAGCCTGTAACTTCGGTTTATCAAAGCAGTGAAAGTCACTTAGTGTTTTGTTATCACTACTGTTGATCACCTCAATTTTATATAATAAGAAATCACTTTTTGCACGAGCGAATGCTAAAGGGTTAATAACTTAAAGTATATAAATAAAGTGAAATTAAATATCATATTTGACCTTACTATTTCGCGTAATGAGAGATTCATGGCATCTTGAATGAATGAAAACTCTTTATTAGATGCATACAAATAAACTAAAAATAAAATCTCACATATTATATACTATGCATAAAAAGGGCAGCCTTATCGCTATGAAGCGATCTCTTTCAGGCAACCCGTGGTTAGAGATCTTTTATGTTTCCCTCGACTGATTTTTACATAAAGTAATAAACCAGAACGAAATGTATCACCTTCGATTGTCTCTTCGAAAATCAGATCTTAGATAATATATTACGTATTTCAATGTTGGGCCAGAGAGTCCAATTGGTGCATAATATTAACTTTAGATTCCTTTCAAATTAAATTGCAGGATTTTCTTTTAAATTACTTAATAATCCTAATACTTTATTTCATACTTAGTTAAGTTTTGTAAAATGACATTATCCTTGACCGTATAAGTATCAGTCATTTTCAACAGGATTTTATTGCGTTGTAAATATTATAATGCAAAAAATTATCTGATTAAAATATATTATTATATAAATTCTAAGCTTCAAAAAATTCCATTTATCATCCGCATTGTTATTATCGTCATACCATGTGACAGTAAATTGTCCCATTATTAAAAGGCATTAAAACTTATCTTACAGGAAATGATAAAAGTGTAGCTTTGCGTAAATTCATAAAAAAACAACTTTCTGTTGGCCTTGAAGATGCACATAATAATAATGTAATAATAACTACTAAAAGGTTATGTTTTACAAGCAGATGTGGCAGAATGAAATGGATCTATTATAATTTTGATGGTTGGTTGTTTGTTTTAACGCGTATTGCATCTTAGGGCGAGCAATCGATTCCCATTACTAGAAAAATATGATTGTATGTTTGTAGTGATCTATCTAAAATTTTGTTTATCTATATAGTATTATTATTGCCCAGAGTCCATAGTTCAAACTTTGAGTACTTTGAGATTAAATTAGTGTGTAATCAATCAGAAAAAAAATGTAATAAAAATATTTTCAGAATTTGGAAAACGCGAGTCTAGAGCAAGCGGTTGCAGCGTTGAAGGGTGCACCGCGTGGCATCGTGCGTATCGGCGTGGCCAAGCCCTTACCGCTGGCTGACCACCCTCCACCGCCACCCACCACGCCCCCACCATCTTCGTAAATACAAGGTCCCTTCCATCTCTATAGTGCGTACGTCATGAGTGAACGACGTTTAGTGCGGACGGAATATGCGTATTGTGGAGCGTATTTATAAGCTAGGCGTCCACAGTTTGGAATTTTTTATTTGTATGGAAAATGCGTTCTGTACGATGCGGGACCGTGGAATCAATTTTGTGACATTCTATACAAAGAATTTTACGAAGAGTCCGAAGCGTTATCGTGCACGTTATGTGTGGACGTCTAGCATAATAAAGAAATAATGTAAATGACAGTTTCAAACTTGTTGAATATTTGCGATTCGTATTCAAGCTGCGCACGACGTTCACTCAGGAGGCATGCTGAGTTTAATGACATGATTCATTAAGTAGTTTGTTGTAAGAATCATGACAATGTTTATTCTGAAATATTGAAGAGGAAGGCAATGCTGCCCGTGTACTTATATTGTTACAGTATTATAAATTATTATGAACTTGGTCAATCATAAAAAAAAATCAAAAAAAAAAATAAAAAATATATTATTAATATACGATATAATTTTGTGTATATGGAATTGGGTGGAATGTCGAAATTTATGAGTATATCAAACATTCCTTAGCAGTATTTTATCTTTATTTTCCTTAATTTTAATAGCACTCCAATGACTTATGGCACATAATAAACCGATATTTGTAAACATTTTATCATTGTTTATCTAAATACGGGGGGTATTTAAAAGCTAAGCTCGGATCAGTGCCAATGTAGCAATTTAGTATGATAAATTTTAATCTTTAAAAACATGTTTAAAATGTTATTACCCAAGACTTTATTGAATGTTATCATTCCAAACTAAAATATATGTAAGTTATGAATTAGAATAAATGTTTAAAATTAACGGTTGTTTTAATAAAACACATGCCTTTTGCAAACTAATTTATATTTAAGTAACAAAAATATTATTTACACCTCTATATAACAATAAACCGATCACAATTTAGCACATTATACCCTATTTGAGCAACGTTAATTAACATTTAATATATCAGCCCATCTATACTTAGACTTAACCTAATCATTCTTTGTAAAAATCTTCTATAATGTCTTTGTATTTCTCGTACACTACGTTCCTCTTGATTTTAAGCGTTGGTCCTGTAATAAAAATTAACAAGTTAAAAATAACGGTTCTCCGCTATAGAACAATATTAAGCAATACATTTTTTGATTTTTCATTTGCCTAAAAATACATTTGAATTTTGTACACAGTTTGTGACAATGTATCATCCATAAATTATGTTAATATAATCTTGCATAAAATAATCTAAGGCGCTCAGGCTTACTTAAGTATTAAACGCTAATCCGTGATAACGGACATTTCCCTAAATGATATCGATCAAGACCGTGAAAGTTATTTATTTAAAGGTCAGTGACTAAAATCGCAGTCATTACGCAAATGAATTATCAAATGTCATGTTTTTTCCTGTGATGAATCGATCAAAACATGAACTATGTTTCCATTAAAGGATTTATGTTATGTATAGATAAATTCGAAATATATTAAACCCGAAAATGAAATTGGTAAATGAGTTATTTGAACAAAACTTAGATATCCTTGGACAAGGTAAACAATAGTTATGGGTTCTGTTATGCAGTTATGCATGCGTCTGTAACATGTTTTTGTATATTCTTAATAAAAAGAAAAATAATAATACTTTACCTAATTCTCCAGTATTCACCGAGAAGTCTGCGGGCAAGATTGTGAACTTCTGTATTTTCTGCGCATTGGATATGGCTTTCTTGTTTGCGCGAGCTAATCCGTCTTCAATGGCTTTGTGTACCTAGAACAAATATAAAATTCACCATAGAGATGAAAATTCGCATACCATCCATAAATACAGAATTAAATGTATTGTCTTCAATTAACATAATAATTATTATAGTTTTAAGGTTAAAAGTGCATTGCGCAGGATATACTTTAGTGCAGTGCGCAGGAGTTATTGACCGAGCGAAGCGTAAGTAATAAGTATGAAAAACTTTGTCCGACGATAACTTGAGTATCGTTTATCCGATCTTGATAAAATTTCATAGGCGTATAGTTTAGATAAAAGAAAATGTCGAGTTCGAAGATGAGCGTAATCGGTGGGGGGGTAAAGGAGATAGGGGGGGATAAACAGTTAAATGTTTGTCGGACGATAAAAGGAATATTGTTTATCCGATCTTGATAAAATTTTGTAGGCAAATAGTATAGATAAAAAGAAATCTTGTGTTCGAAGATGAGAAAAATTGGTATGGTGATTGCGAAGATCGGCGGGGTCAAAAAGCGAGTAAAATATGAATATGCCCGAGTGTAGTATCAAACGAAAGGTGAATATTTGTACATAACATAACAAGTATTGAATTATTTTTAATATAAGCCGATTCCAAAATATAAGTAGAATAAGTAAAAGAAAAATTTTAATCAACTCCATCTATTGTCGTATTTACAGTTCATACGAGTCATTCACTTTTCAAACAGTCATAATACTCAATAAAATACGAATTTCATAAAAGTTAACGTATGGAAACTTATAAACATTGTATTTAAACATTATAAATAGTTTTTATGAGGAACTTTTTAAAATAACAGAATTACAAATTACTACGCAAAAAGATTCTTTAGTTCCTTCGCCATCCAGTGGAAGCGACGTATATTATTGTAACGATTGATAAAACACCAACACAATAGCCCCAAGTGGCCCCTTTTTATTGAATTTAGTTCCATATATTTTGTTACAGAATTTTAATTTTTATTAAAGTGTTTATAAAAATGTAAATTTTATAATATCCAATAATTAATGAATATTGAATTGAATTGCGTTCCGATAATCAACGGTTCGATTTACTTAACTGTTGATTGTTTTATCTAAAAAAGATAATAGATGTATTATTTTTTTTATATTTAACGACGATGTTTACTATGCCACAAAAAAATAACAGTATGAAAAATCGGGTTTTAAAAATACAGATGGCGCTACGAGGTTTTGAATCGCACTATAGATGTTTTTTCCAATGGATACAATTTATTTTTATTGGATAATTTAATAATAGTCAATCTATCATAAATCATGGTTGCATAGTTTTGGCCTATAATAAATAATAATAATATTGCTCAAAGCGTTTCAAATTTTTCGATACTGTAAATTGTAGTACTGTATTGAGTTAGGACTTAGGTTAGGTTACGCCTACGTTACAACTTACAATCCTTCGTCTTTTTTCTTTTAAATTCTACTTCAATTAACAATAAAAAAAATTATAACTTTATTATTATATTATTATTGTATTAGTTTTAATTTTTATCAGTGATCGTTTTGTACGTCATCTGCCGATGTTGTCCGCGGACTTGAAGACGTAGTAATAAGCCACAGTAGTACAGCCGTAGTGGATAATTTACGTCTGACGATGTATCCGCCATCCATCGTCAATGACGTCCGCGTATGCGTCGATGTGAAGAGGGGCTTTGGTGTAACATCAAATGTAATCGATTAATATAAACATTACAACGCGAGGTCCAGCTCGGGGCGAGCCACTAGTTAGTACGCACGAACACAGGTGCAGTATTTTTTCCTTTATTCTCATAACCTGACGGGAGGGCAGACTGACACGGCTGGAGAGACATCAGGCGCAGGACCCACAAGACCCGTGCTTTCCAAGGCACGGGCGATATCAACACCGCGAACTTCCTGACTCAAAGCTGTTACTAAGATTTTTTTGTCAGAAAAATCCCAATAACATTTTTCCAACACATTTTGGACGATATGTCGATATATTCATATAGTTAAAGTGTACAATCAGTTCTCATCTGCAGTTAAAATTCAAGAATACTTACAAGGGGATCTTTGGTCTTCACGATTTCGCTGATGGTGGTGGCCTTGCTTCCGAGGTTGTTCACCCACCTCTTGGTCTCGAATTCCAGTTCGTCTAAGGGATCTCCACTTTGTGGGTCCACTTTCGCCTGCAATGTAAAGGGACGTTTGAGTTCCAAATTTATATTCAAAATCACATGATGGTAGGTACCTGACAGGTCTAAAGTTTAAATTCTGAGAAATTGGTTGTATCTATACTAATATTATGAAGAGGAAACCTTTGTATTTTTGTATGTTTGTATTGAATAGGCTCAAAAACTGAACCGATTTCAAAATTTCTTTTACCATTACTTAGAGGGATTCTTCCGAATCCGTATAGGCTATATTTTATCCCGGAAAATAGAAAGTATATAATATTATGCTACGGAAGCGAAGCCACGCGGATCGGCTAGTATTATATAAATTGAATTAATATAGAGTTGAATAAGCCGTTGATAATTTTGAAAATGGATTGTAAACAAGGAGTGACAATTACATCAAGTATAAAAAAATTATTAAATTCCTAAAAAAGTTGTTTAGTGCGCACCTAGCGGGTGCTTGAAAAGGTTTGGGAAGGTGTTTAAACACCGATGGGTATTTAATTATCTACAGGCTGTATAATTCTGACATGGACTTCGATCAGCACATTCGCTGTTACTGCTGAAAGCAACCTGTTATATCATACCTTGAGCGTGATCAGGATGGACAGGAACTTCCTCTTGTCGCCAATGAGCACGCAGTAGCCAACCTGAGGCAGCTCGCTTTGCACTATCTGCTCAATAAGTACCGGCGCGATGTTCTCACCGCCCGCTGTTATCAGCAATTCCTGTACAATTTACATGATTAATAGCAATATTTATGAATAGCAGAATTTAGAGAGAGCAGGTTAATACAAAAACTATAAATGGTGTGGGATTGAAGTCGACGGATTATGGTCATTAACTACTTTATCCTTTAGCCTATCGTTATTCAGTGTTGTCACCTCTCCCTTATATTGACAGTCCACATCCAACCAATGCTAGCCAGGAGCCAGTCTATTGTTCTGCACTTCGTCCTACACTACGTTTATTATCCCAATCTAATGTAGAGTTACTATATGCTAACATTGATGCTACCTAAGTACTATGGTTTTAATCCACTGTTTATTGTTGTCTAACCTATCCTTATATTTTATGAATTGTCTATACTCAGTACTGTACATACACTTACGTATGCCACAGTAAATATGTTTGTGTCAATTACCTTAATCCTTCCCGTAATGTATAGTAAATTTTGACTGTCTAATCTTCCAACATCTCCAGTCAGCAGCCAGCCGTCCGAGTTGAAGGTAGACCGAGTTTTCTCCTCATCATTGAGGTAGCCCATGAAGACATGGCGACCTCGGATCATGATCTCTCCTGGACCGTTCACACTCTCAGACCCACCGAAGGTAGTCTCAGTGCCTTCTAGGACTTCGCCCGCGGAGTCTAATTTGAATCTGAAAGAAGTTTTGTATTAGAGTAAAATACCTATACAGGTATTTAGTTGCATATTTTAGGCGACAGACTCACACTTAATTTTTGATAAGGAGTCATAATAATACTATGTCTTATTTAGTGTGAGAAAATAAACAACTTTTTATTTTTTATTTATTAGATTAAGAACAATTTGTGTGGTAGCTATTCTTTAAGACTTAATATGTTATTTAATTTACACTGTATTGTGTTGATAAAATAACAGACAGTAACTTTAATTCTAATAAAGTGACAACCAACTCAAAAGTGATCTCTTCCAGGCAATGTTATGTTACCAATCAGTCTGTTTAAAAATTATGGTCAAGTATCTCATTGTATGTATGACATGTTTATGGTGGTATACTTAGTTACTTTTGAACAAATTTGATTCATAATCTATAACTGATTAGCAAAACAATCAAACTGGTTAAGAAAGCAAAAGTGAACAAATGAGACACATTAAATGTCATTTAAACTTACTTAGGATAACAGCTCAACGTATGCGCTCCGGCCGCTTCACTCATCCCGAACGCGTCCATGATGGGAACGTCCAGAGACAAGAAGAACTTCTTGATGTCCGGCGAGAGAGGCGCCGCCGCCGTCACGAACAACGTGCACTGGTCGAAGCCAAGGTTCTCCCGCACTTTACTGAACACAAGGGATTTCGCCATCTTGTACCCGCATGTTGTCCCTTCTTGCCTAAAATAAAGATAATTCCTCTATTGTTAGTGCTTTTGTCAATACTCCTGTTTGAATAATTAATAAAAATTAAATCGAGGTGCCACATACGTGTGGGCATGCGCTCGCGCTACGCTTTCGTGCAATATTTTGAAAAGATATAGTAAGGGGATTCATGCTTAATATAAAACTGGGCTTGCAAAAAAATAAAACCAATACTAGTTTTAACTCAAAATATGTAGGAAGGCATTCTAGCTGATTGGAGGGGCTTAATTAAATAAGTACGTCTAGAAAGGTCGACTAAATGTATGCTTGTACTAATACACATCATGCAATTGTGAAGTCAAACCACCACTACGTACCAAAAATGTATCATTTCCATTATTGTAAAGTCAACTGGAAGGCCGACCATACCGGCCGAGAAGGCACTAATCAAAAATACCATTTTCAAGTTATTTCAAAAAGTATTGATTATAAATAGTAGTGCGTACCTATAAATTTGGATTAATTCCATATTTAGATGTAGATAAAAGTATTCGATTGCAATGCGCTGAATGCAGGTCAAAGTCTCGTGTTTAATTATAAGCTTTATCAAGTTTAAAAAATAACATAGTTTTAATCAGATAATAAATCAGTAATCATATTTCAATTGCGTCAACAATAGACTTTTAGGTGTATCAATTGCGTCAGCATTCATGAATCGATACAACAATCGTACGAGTGCTTAAATAATAGTTATATTGCCAATTTAATCAGTTAACAAAACATGTTATATTAGTGCGAATCATTATCAAGAATTTGTTCATAAATTTTGATGCTTGTCTATTTCCGAAATATAGAGTTCTTATCAGTTGAATATTTGGAATAAACGCCGTATAAGATTTTATCGCAAATTTATTACAGGGAACTATGATGAAAATATGAAAAATACCTGCTGTAATTCATTTCAATATCATGATGAAATAGTTGCTATCTTTGTCATATAACATAGAATGATTAATGATGAAACATAGATTTAAAATAATCAAGAAGGTTTACAGAATACTTATAGAATATAGAAATCGAATCGATGTCAAATACTTATATCAAGGAACATCACTTTTATTTTTTTTTAAAACCTTCTACCTATCTAAGAACGTTACGCATAAAGCATGGTGAACGCACACAACGAAGATAGTGTGAATGTGGACTCAATTCCTCAAAACGGAATACAAAAAGACATATTTTTTTATTCCGAAACGAATCAATACTACCTATACTAATATTATAAAGAGGAATGATTTGATTTTTTGTCTGTTTTTGTTCTTGAATCGAATAGGCTCCGAAGCTACTGAACCGATTTGGATGAAATTTTGTAGAGATTGTTTGAAACTCTAGGAAGGACATAAGATAGGTTTTATCCTGAAAATCCTACAGGTACGAGAATTCGCTTAGTAGTAAAATAAATTGCTGTGCTACTGCTAAAGTGCACCTATGACGAAATTAGTTAAGGAGAGCTCGTTCAACAATCCTCACCCGTTAATCCTGGCCATGTGGTGCTTGGTGCCCTTGTCCTTGGCCCAGGCGGCGATGGTGCGCCGCATGGAGCCGCTGGACGCGCCCACCGACATGATCTTTTCGTACATCTTCTCCCAGACTCGAGGCACACCCATGAACCTAAAAATACATAGTAAGTAAATTCATAGTATAGTTGTGTTGGTTTTTACGCGAGTACTATCTATTTTTAAATTGCTTAACCGCATTTAATATCGTTTAAGAAGTATTTTATTTAATACGTAATTTATTATATATGAGATTCATTTATTTTTTGATATTTCGTAAGGATCAAAATAAAATGGAAAATTATATTTAGTCTTGTTTTTATCTGAGTGATGCCATCGATATTTATATTCAAATCCGAAGCTATATTTAAGATTTATAAAATAGTTAATTGGACACCAAAATTAATTAAAATGTTAATTAATATTATGAATAATCTTTTAAAATTACATAAGTATAGATGTTCATTAACATTTAACATAAATTATTTGTATGCAAAGCAGTATTTTTTGCTAATTTTATTAATGATCACAAAATAATAATCCGTTTATACCCATATACATTTCACCCCTATACATTATAAAAAAATATACAGAAACATTTTACCGACAATAAAATCCGCAGATTCAATTTTTTTTATTTAAATATCTGTAGTATTTCTTTGATTGCTGACAAAATAAACAAACTACATTATCGTAACACATTACCTAGTGGGTCGAACTTCTTTGAGCGTCTCCACCAAGCTGCCCTTCAACGCGTCGGGCTGCGCGAAGAACACGGGCACGGCGCTGCCCAATGTTATGTAAATGTCCATAACCTGGTGATATTACAATGAAATAGAAAATATTTTTATTCATGTAAACTTTTTACAAAGTACTGATAAATACTCGTAGTCGTTCTTTTAATTTACCTCCGGTTCGGAAAGTTGATTCTATCGAGAAGATACTGGCAAGAAACTCGATAGTTACTCTTTTCAATTCAATAATTAGTTTATATTTCTATAAGATAGAAATATAAACTAATTATAATTAATATTTTATAAATATCGAATATTTTTATTGGATTACATAAATACTGAGTAATTCTCCCGAAGGTACGAATCGGGAACTCTTCGAAATATTTTGTGACTTAATAGCTATAGTTTTGGTCTTATTTTGTATTCATGTCACTATATCTGCACATACTGATAATGCCCTAGGATGTTATCATTATCATTGTAAATGACTAATTAGTTTAGGTAAGAAACCCGTACAAAGTTAAAAATTATTATTTTGACATGCCAGCCCATTGCAGGCAAGCCACTGCACTTTTAGAGTGTTACTATGTAATAATTTATTGTTGATAAATTATCAGTCAAAAGATAACTAAGGTGCATTATAAGGTGTTAGTACACTCAGATATCAGTGGGAATCAACATGTGGGGTTTAATCGATTGCATCGGGTACAAGGTCAATGCATGTTTCTGTGTTTTTATATGCATGGTAATGATGGAAATTTTTTTAGAGATATCGCGTGTATCTTGATAGAAATGATGTATTTATCGTTAATAATAATTCAATAGATTTATATAAAAAAGACAGTGCAATTATAATGGTCTATCTTATATTAGCATAGTACCCAAGGAGCAAAAAGTAGCTGTATAAAAGAACATAGAACATTCCGTGAAACACTATTTTTCTCTATAAAGCCTCTAAGAATGCATTATACCTATTGTTGTGGCGCATTTATATTACTAATCAGTTCTATAATTAATCTATAGCAGCGTTTTAAGTCATAAACTAGTCCTATACAAATGACATAAAAATCATGTACATCTCTAAATAATGATATAGTGGCGGCTTTTGGGCCTTTTATAGTACT
>LQNK01001689.1:0-26967 GCA_001586405.1 Phoebis sennae | reverse complement strand
TTTGAGACCCCAGGAATGACATAGGATAGTTTTTATCCCGAAAATCCTACGGGAACGGGATGTATACGCGGGTGAAACTGCGGAGCTCAGCTAGTTATATGTATAGATATACCTACCGGTATAAATTAAAAAAATTTTATCTCTCTTTATAAATTTTTATCTCTCTCTCTATGCATTATATGTATTTTAGGAAAACCTATAGGTTTACCTAAAATACATATAATACACTTTGTTTATAACAATTACGCTATTTTTGTAAACTACGCAAGCGAAGACGGTCACAAAAGCTAGTACATATAAAAGATATGTAGGTACATATAAAAGATATGTCTTATTATGTTAATATAAAAATGTATCTATTTATAATAATCCAACCTTATTTACCGTTTTTGAACAATTACGTAACATAAAAAAGTATAGACTTATCACGCATACGTAATATAACAAGGTTACTTTTCCTCAAATGTCCTTTCATCTTTTTTCCTACAATAAAAACAAACTAACCGCTAAGGAAGTAATGAGAATAAATAATATTACTGATTCCCCAACCGCTCCATTGCCCTGATTGGGGCAAATCGTGGGCAAAAAGCTCATCTAACTCGTAAACTTTTTACCTACAGATTATAAAAGTTAGTGCAATATGTAAGTTTTCCGTTTTCCTTATTTGTTGCCAGTTTTACGGAATTTTCCCTGAATTACCGGTAATGTTATTATCCCTTGTAATATTATGTAATATTTGATTTATTGCTGGCAATTCTAGACATTTAATATTCTTGCATTTGTAAGTTTTGGGAAATGGAAATATAAATATAAATGTTACTAAATGCTTTATCATTGAAGCATGTTCTCTGAAAGTTTTTAAAAGGCTTTTTCAACTAAGCTACGCAGCTTCGCTCCTGTAGCATAATATTATATTAAATTACAACCAAACAAACAAGCAAAGTTTTCCGCTTTATAATATTAGTGTAGATTTCTAATTCATATATTATTACATGTATAGCTCATAATAGTCAGTATTTTGACATTTCTCAGTGGCTGTCTGTCTGTCTGCCCCTGTCCACTTCTTATATAAGAAAAAACCCAACGATAAAGAAGATCATGTGAAATTTTACCATCTATTACAGAAATTTTGACGAATGCATGTAGCATTATGATAAAATTTTAAATATACTTAATTATTGTTATGTGATTAAATAAATAAACAAAATAACAGCTACCAAGGAAATCCTGAGGTTTTCCATCCTCAAGGAAGGATCTCCTTCCTTTAACGAAGGAACGTTTTCATTAAAGCAATACTTCTACCAAAACCACAAAACCACCGTGATAGCATTCATCATTTTACATGTATTAAGCAAGGTTCTGGTTTTAGACATTTCTCAGTATCCGTCTGCTCCTGTCCTCTCCTTTCTGAGCCACGAGACGAACATAATACGAGCTGTCTGTCCGTCCTTTCGAACTATTTGAACATCGGGCTTCGCTTATCGACTGGAGTTCGATGGAACTGGGAGTGCTCATGTTACAACAATTGATGTGGCATCTGTAACAGATCTTTTATAGTATGTAAATTATGAAGCTAATTGTTAAGGTAGATATGTAAACTTTTCGATGGTTATTAAGTACAAATAAACAGTTTCTTTCTTAGTATTTTCTTATGTTTAGTTTAACGCGAGTACTTTCCATGATATATAATAGATACACAATTTTTGAAACGTTGTATAATAATATATGATTAATTAAAATTCTTTTAAAATAATTTTATTTGACTAATTTATTATTCGGGAGCCTAAAGAGCCGCATGTAACTTATTTTATAGTAGTCTGTTTCGTGTATGTAGTCAATCAATAGTTGAATACTACAATCAAATTGAAAAAATATTTACATAAAAACATTATAAAATATGCGACCTAAACTGTTTAAAATAAAATTAATGAGGTTAGATTCTTAAAAATTGCGACCGAAACAGAATTTCCCGTCTCACAGTCGAAAGTTAGCTTGTTTGTTTTAAGTCTCATATTTTATTTTCTACGTATTCATTAGTTGAATTTTTAACATGAGTTCTGCGAGTCATATTAGTTAGTTACACTTATCATAATGTATTGAATTTAGGTACAAATACACTTCTTTATATGCTCGATAGACTGTATTGTCACTTCTTGATGGAAATGCATTTTATAATATTTTATAAAAAATAGTTTCAATTCTATAGAATTGAAACTATTTTTTACACTATCATTACTACCTTACGATTTTTGTTCGAAACCGGTTGTAAATTTAATAAAGTCTATAAATAAATGTGGAAATAGTGTAAAACATAGTTTCAATTCTATAAAACATTACACTTGTTTTCACTTGCCACATACAATCGTTCGTGCTCCGCGCCGCTGTGTGAATATTTTCGCTTGGCTTGCTTTGACTAGCTTTGGCCGTACGTCTCGATTACCAACGACTACTAGAAGTGCAAACGTTATTTAAAACTTATGAATATCATTGCACAAGGAAAATTATATAGGGTTTGTGTAACATTGAAATTATATTACGGAATTTTAAATTATTTATAGGAAAACTAGATGTGCCCGCGGTTTCACGCGCGTATTTCTGATTTCATTCTCATAAAATTTGATCAACAATCTTTCTTAACGGATGCCTACGTCATACATCTACCTGCATGCTAAATTTCAGCCCGATCCGTTCAGGGGTTTGGGCTGTGCGTTGATGGATGACTATGTCAATCAGTCACCTTTGAGTTTTATATATATAGATTAACTTGCAACCACCTTATAATAAAGGGGCTTATAAAAATTGTTTAGAAACTTTGATCTTATTCTGTAGCAAGATAGGATCTCTCTGGATAGTGCTAATCATGTTTCACTTTTTTCGCTTTGCCAGCCTAAGGGGTAAAAGGGAAAAGAAATGGATTATGAGAATAAAGACACTGGAAAGAAGAGAATGGGAATATTTATTATGAAACACAATATAATAATTCTGTTTCATGCTGATTTGCTAGGCTCCGACGTGAGTTTGGCTCACTTCATACCAAAACGACTTTACTCATTTTTTGTGATCACTTCTAATAGATGACCATGCTGGGCATTCCCTTATTTTGTTATTAAAATTTAGTGATGCGCTTGAATCAGTGGCCTCACCGAATAACCGAATAATTCGGTCTAAACTTTACCTAACCGGATATTTAGCCAAATTATTCGGTTTGCTATTTCATTGATTTGTCACGTATACAAGTTAACATTGCTTGGATTTTTTAATAATTTAAAAATTTAAATACTCGAACCGAATATATCAAATCGAATACAAATAGTGCAAAAGATGCCGAATACGCCGATTACCGAATACCAAATAAACAATCGCATCTCTATTAAATATTAGTCTTACAAAAGTTTATCTTGATCCAATAAACCGTGGATATAACCAATCTATATCCATGTAAGGATTGTAAAGTTACTAGTTAGCGGAGGCTGCATTGTTATCGCCCATTGGGAACTATTTGATAGCGGATATTATATTATTCGTGCTAATACAGAGGTATTAGAACAGTGAATATTAAATTCAATTATATTCACAAAACTAGTTTGTGTACTTTAGAGTGAGTTCAAAATTTCACGACTTTTTATTTTCCCCGTTTAATTTGAATTACATCTTCTATTCCATCATAAGTTCCTCATACCTAATTTTCTCTTTTTAATTTAAATTTTGTCTTCTAAACTTTAATCTCATGCTTCTTAACCTTAATTAACTCTTCTATACTGAATCACAAACAAATCTCAAATATCACCAGAACCTAGATCTGCTAACCAGGCCTGAACTTTCCATCGGTTTTATCAACAGAAGAAATTGAATATGCAATGATATTCACTTCTTTACGAGATGAAAATGGATATTTGGTTTCTCAAAAAATGAAGATATAATTCCATCAAGAGGTACAAAGTATGAATTATGTGATAAAAAGTTCATACTCTACTCATTCCCACTGTCATTACTAACTGCTAGAGTAAACAAACAAAACACATCAATGTTTAATAAATAATTTTTAATAAATACCACGCACGCAAAAACCGCATCTATAACTAGAGGTTAGTACACAAAATCGTTTGTGTCAAAGGTTAAAAGCTTATTCATAGTATGGTCGCGTATGCCCTGTCTCTGTTCATAAAATATTTTACGATCGTAATAAAACTAAATACTCCCATATACAAGTATATTTATAACGAGTGGGTTTGTGTAGGGGTCTTAGCCGACTTATAATTATATTGTGAATGTCATTATTTTTGTGATAACATCGGCTTTTACATTTTGAAGCACTCAAGTTATGGTTAGACATAAATTGAATTTAGTTTGATTAAAGAAATTAGTTTCAAATAATGTCAAATAGCCGAATCTCATTTTTTCTAGTTAGAAATACGTTGTATTTATTTTTATTCCATTTTACTAATCCATTTTTCCTAAAAAGAAAGCAAGCCTCCGGGCTTTTATTTATTAGCTTTATTTCTTATAAAATATACGATATAATCATTGTTATTCGCTTGTAATGGTATAAAACTGTAATCAATTACCTTCAAAGTTAGTAAGCTGTGGCCCAGAAACTGAGACTGGAAACATCGATTCAACTTAGATTTCTCTAAGAAGAACTTCGAAAGGTCTCTTATTTATTTAACATCGCGTGTCAGTGACCACGCTCGCTACGAAAGGTCAAATTTAATATACAATAAATGATCAAATCGTGCTTAAATGTTTTTCAGGCTACAAGCTAATATTAGAGTACATTTCAAAAAACCTGCGTGACTTTACTGAACTGCTGACAGTCGACTTGATCAACAGTTACGTCAATATTAAGTAATAGTAATACCGAAAAATAAAAATACTACTATCTACAAGGAAAACCGTAAGGAAAAATAATATTAAACCACCAATAGAAATAAATTATTGCGCGCCTGAATACCAATTAGAAGATTTCACGCATCGTCCCATTTGCTGTGAATTTATTGCAGGCGCAAGGCATAAACACGTATAGGTCAGTGGGGACATAGGACAGATTTATTGGGCCGAGATACCGTACATCGACCGATGAGTACGAAATTGCTGCCAACCCTAATATTTAAGTGATGACATTATACTTATATTGTAACCGTATATAAATTACTGATGTTGAAAGTGGAAACCCCTTTGGTATTTCTAATGGGTTGGTATTTTGATGGCAAAATTATAACTGGGTTTGAAAATTAAATCTATTCAAACATTCTGAAGCTTCTGTGGTCTTTTTGAAATTCGAACCGTTTTTGAATTGAATGTTAATTTTATTTAATTAACTGATTATAATATTTCCTTCTGAGTTGAAAGTACCAGTTTTGGTTAGTTATCGATTCTGGGCGATATTTAACGGAATGCTTTCTACTAAAACTTTCCTTACGGGAACTTAAAAAAAAACAAACTTAATGAAAAATCATAAAGCTTTTCTTTAATACCGGCTTATACAACCTTCTAGCCCAATATAATTTCACCAGTCTTTTGAAACGTTTATTGTAAACATCTATCCCAAAAACGTACAAACTCGTCCATATTTAAACTGTGTTCCACTATATTTAATCTGTATACATAGTTATACGTGTAAATGTAAAGGAAACCTCAAAAGTAAGCAACACACAATATTTACTCTGTCTGTGCTGGAAGTGTTTGAGATAACAGATTGGGAAGCTCTTTGATATGTAGGGTAAATGTTTGCTAGACTGTTTGATTCTTATTTCGGTCGGCTTTATCAATGTTTGCTTGGAGACGTGCTCATTGGGATGGGCTTGCCATCAAATTCGTTTTCTACTTATAGTTTTGTTTGAAAGGAATTTGTTTAACGACCTTTTTGTAATGTTATGGTTTGTTTTATAGATCTTTCTATTGCGATATAGGGATCATTGATCAATGATGTGTAATTCATAAAACTAAAATAATTGACTGCTCGGTTGGCGCAGTGGATACGTCAGTGTCTGCGCCAGAGGGTGTGGGTTCGATCCCCACGAGTAGAAAATTATGATGTGATGAATATTGTAAATTCTACTATCTGGGTGTTCATTTATCTATAGTAAGTATGTATTTACGAAAAAAAGTATGTTTAAGTATGTCTATTTTACTTCTAGTTTGGGACAAGATAGCGTCGTGTTAAATTCCCAGAAATATTTATTTATTTAAATGTAATTTGTTATTTAAAATGTTGATTAATAAATACTTGTTAAAACAAAAAAAAATGTTTTATTTCTATTACCCTTTGTTAAACCTTAGTTCAGATAATTGTGTAAAAATTTTGTTTTTTATTTTGCATGTCTATACCTATACATATACATGTTATATATATCTTGGCCTTGTTAATACTGATTCTAAATTAAAAAACATTTTCAACTAACATTAAACGCAAAGTAAACCATTAAACTTCTATAGTTTAAACCCGCCCTTATTCCGTCAAATGCATAAAAACATAAAGCTATTCAGAAAATGAGTTTTTAAACAAGCCTGGCGTGTTAGCATGCTAGTGGAGTGAATTTGTCACCGGCTTCCGTGCGGGGTTCACATAAATTTTATTTGGTGTTACAATAAATAAAGCTGGGTCCACACTGCCAGCTACATTGCACTTTCAACTACATTTTGGAACGTATAACGGTCAGGGTTGCCACGTGACATTTATTTTTAACGCGAACTTTTTAAAAAACCTTACCTTTATCTCAAACAGTACATAAAAACCTCCCTTTTTAATATGTTATTTATCATTTCGATACTTTATTTAAATTTCACGTTCATAAAAATACCTAAAAATTGTCATTATTAGGTGTGCAACGACCTAAATAATTTAGAACGTATATGGTGTATTTACATGAAACCGTCACGACCTCAGCTTTTGCGTCGCAAAAAATACCTAAAAGTTGTCATTATCAGGTATTTTGAAACTCACATCTTCAGGAATGACACTCACACACTCACATCTTCCCATCTCCAATACCTTTACAAGCGTAGGGCCTCAAAGATAACCATTAAGCTGGTTTATATTCTATATTCCGAATAATGTGACAGCCCTGAGTACTATGCTGATATTGTATTATAGACTGTCCAGAGATGGAACAAACTTTTATATATCACTTGGCTATATCCACAACGTTTGCTATCGCCAAAATATAAAATGCATTGTATTTTTTGTGACATACATTGCATGTCGCCTTTCTGTACTTGTTTGAAGAAAGAATTATTGGTACTGGTACGAGTGGGTAATTTTTATTTAAATATCTTTGATTGATGAACTTTGAACGACGAAACGTCATAGTATAACAGATACGAATCGTTTTCATTAACGAGCGGTTATCAACCAATCAGAACCAAGTTTTGGTAGTTATGTTAACGGCCCGTTTATTATTATAGATACTTATGGTTTAAACTTACGCTTAGTAAAACGACTCGTTTTTAACCGACTTTCAAAAAAAATTAATACGAGTATGTTACCGCATATCTCCGGCGTTTGTGGACCAACTTGGAAAATTCTATTTGCATTGGAAAGAGTAGCGTTTCAATGTGGTCACATAGAAATTTGGTTCAAGTCGATCATCCATGTGGAAGTTATTCCACGGAATTCCTCGATAATCGAAAGAATAAGCTTTACGGTTAAGGTCTAATGATGTAGATACCCATTAAACTCTGACTGTGAGACTGAATTGTGACTAGATAATGTGATAACTCTTTACAGGTCACTAAAAAGGGAAAAATAATAACTTTTTACAAAAAAATAGAACCGACTTCCTCACTCTAAAAAGTATAAAATAACTTTTATTTTATTTTTAGGTACTGGGCATTAAGGTATGTAACAAAAACGTGATAAAGAAGGCAATTTAACAAAGTACGTAGCATATTTAAACTCTTTAGGAGAATAAATTAGGAAGAGGTACAATTTGTGTATGCTGGGGAACTTAACAATTATGAAGCATTGTTCTTACAAGAATTGTGAATGCAAGACAATTTTCTTATTTTAGTATTTCATAATAATATTATGCGTAGTAGTATGTGTGTTAAATTATAGTAAAATACATACATTTTAATCTTTAATCTTTCTCCACTCAGCCAAATAAGAGTTTAATACCTCAAAACTGATAATCAGTGGCAGTGTGAAGGGCTGCTTTTCGAAACCAACAAAACAAAAGAAGATTCATAAATTAAATAAAATAACTAGCATTTCTCTCCACGCGTATATTGTGCATATTATAAATTATAAACACATTTTTGCAACGACCTAAATAATTTAGAACGTGTATGGTTTATTTACACGAAACCGTCACGAGCTCAGCTTTTGCGTCGCAAATATAAACGATGCAATTACAAAATATATCACAAATTTATAGCCATAAAGTCTACATTGCCTTATAGAAATAACCCTTCATTCTTTAAGAAACACAAACCTACATCTGCTTTTGTTTTGGTTTTTAATTCAATATAATAAAGTTTAAAATCGAAAAGCGAGCAAGTAATTCGTTTGGTACTATTTTCCCATGAAAGCGCATATTGGTGCAAAAATGGGCTTAATGGGGAAGGGAATAGGTTTTAAAATGGTGCTATACCGTGTAAGAAATTAGGGTGAATGAACTACGCCACGTGGAGGCTGCAATTGCGCAGTTTTGTGCCCCCTGCAGTGTGTTACGGCCTTATAAAGTGAGGTTATATCACCGAATATGATACCTTTGATTGGACTTGATTAATATCTTGAAGGAATCAAATTTCCGCTACAGTACGCTTAAACACATTAATAAGAATTGCGTAAACTTGATGGTTAAAATGTCTTTAGTTTTTAAATTATTATTTGCAGTGTGATTATTCTTTAAAACTATAATGCTTATCAAAATTAAAAGAATAGCCAAATCGTGCCCAAACCTTCAAATAGTTGTTATCATCCCATTCCTCTCATATTCTGTTCTAGTCCTCTTCCATTTTCTCATCATTAATCCTCTGCTCATTCCCCTTCCTTACCTTCAAGCAAGGCAGCTGCGACGCTTTGATGTTGTAGATGTTCTTGGGCTGCGGTCAGTCACTTAACATCAGGTGAAACACATACTCCAATTGCCTGCGAAAGCAAAAAAAATACATTTTCTATAAAAAAAGAACGATGCCACTGATTAGCATCGTTCTTTTAAAAAAATTAACAATTATATTTTTTGTAATAATTTCGTTAAAAGTTTACAAATAATATAATTGCTCGTAGTACGACGTATTGGACGTTTTGAACCTTTACACGGTACATTTGATAGGCATTATTAAGAATGTTCAGGCATGTAGAATAACGAAATATCTATACATTAATTCAAATGTTGAGGAAAATGAAATCGGCTGGAAAACTAAAGATAAATTGATCATATTATTCAAGTTTTTACGGTAACGATTGAAAATAACGACGATGAAAAAGCTTTAGCGATTTATTTTGAATTCTGTTTATTTGATCTTATATTTTGCTCGAAGGTTATCTGATGGTATATTAAAAGAAAGAGTTTTATATCATTTGATAGACTGCACTACACTATATTAACCAAACCTTTTGAGTTAATGTAGTGCAGTGTAAAATAAAAATAGTGATAGTGAACTATTTCCTCGAAGCATATGAACGAAGTGACATCCCCTTAACAGACACTAAGCAAGTAACAGTGGACACTATCTTAGAATAATTTTATTGTAGCAATTTAGGTTAGAAAAAAAATTACTTATTAGTATTGTAGGTTAGACTGTAATTAGATTAAGGTACTACGTTACTTTTAGGACCCTTATCAATGAAAAAAATAATTAATAGACTAAAAATATTGTGTCTTTAAATATTACTTATTAAATATTCCATTTCTGTCCACTAAATTCTTCCAACACGATATAGAATTTTCTCAAATAATGTTAGAATTTTCTCAAATAACGTCACGTTTCGTGAGACAATCTCAATTATCGTTATTCTTTAAGCTAATTTAAACCAACAAAGGACTTTATTCAATGAAAATGAAGTAATTCATATGCATTAACGTTAGTCCATTTAAAATTAGCTTTGAACTCTCATAAAACGTGTGTTATTAAGAACGTGTTTAATATAGTTCTCATTATTTTTGAGATTCTTAAAATTCGTTCAATTAATTAAATATAGTTTTCAGAGTAGTTCAAATCAATTTCCAAAAATATATGGGATATAGTCATAAGTGGCTATGGGATTACTACTACGTTTATTTTTCCAAATTGAAATGAAATGATTTATTTACAACCACATAAGTATATAAAGAAGACAATTTTTTTAATACTACTACTATAAATTGGCTTTTTTTAAGCCTTTTTGAAAAGTCACATACATATTATTTTAAGAAGGCAATGTCTGCTGAGAAGAACCGGCAAGAAACTAAAGATATTCAGTAAACTAAGATTTCAGTATCACAACTCTATACTGATACTGAAAAAAGTCACCTAATGTGTGATTTGGTATCACTTGAAAGGATTTTCCTATATTTCAAACTTACGAAATTACCTTCTGTATGTATACAATTAATCTAGTTTTATTATGATAAAAAGAATGTAAAAGTCTAGAGCTATGGGAGACACAAAAGAGCCTTACCTTACGATAAATAACAAATCCCAAATATTTGCAATAAACTAAAATATTTGTGTGTCCAAAACTGGTGCGTTCACCCTAGCAGGGGTATATTTAGGTGACCCACATACCTCCCCTGAGTGCATGGATGCAATCAAATCGTTTTTGAGCCCTCGGCGAGGTACAAGTTGATATTAATAGATGCGTAAATGTAATGCGCAGTGCGTAGGTGATTGAAATCTATAATCTATACTAATATTATAAAGCTGAAGAGTTTGTTTGAACGCGCTAATTTCAGAAACTACTGGTTCGAATTGAAAAATTCTTTTAGTGTTAGATAGCCCATTTATCGAGGAAGACTAATATTATAAAGCTGAAGAGTTTGTTTGTTTGTTTGAACGCGCTAATCTCAGAAACTACTGGTTCGAATTGAAAAATTCTTTTTGTGTTGATTAGACCATTTATCGAGGAAGGTGTTAAGCTATATAACATCACGCTGCAACTATAAGGAGCGAAAAAATAATGGAAAATGTGAAAAAATCGGGGAAAATTATAACATTATGCTACGGGAGCGAAGCCGCGCGGATCAGCTAGTAATATTATAAAGCTGAAGAGTTTGTTTGTTTGAACGCGCTAATCTCAGGAATTACTGGTCCGATTCGAAAAAAAATTTCAGTGTTAGATAGCCCATTTATCGAGGAAGGCTATACGCTATATATCATCGCGATATTCCCACGGGAGCGAAGCCCTGGGGTGCAGCTAGTATTTAATATTTACATTCTCATTGGATGATTGCATCGAAGTCTGTCCATATGGTTCTTAGACCTAATTTATTAAATTCATATTAGAAAGTGTTCCATTTTCGAATTATAATATCTAGTTTTAAAATTACATTTTATTAATTAAGTCCAAACCGCGCCCAAACTAAAATGTGAATGTTTGTGTGTGGCAACACGCAACTGCTGAACGGATTTTGACGAAATTTCGTGAAGTTCTATAACTTCATGAGTGATATAGGATAGACCCCGATTTTAAAGAGAAGCGAACAGAAACTAGTATAAACTAGGATAATTGTCAACCTAACGTATAGGTACACGACGATTAAATGAAAAAAAATAAAACGTTAACAAAATTTGAGTGAACACATTGGACATAAAAGTGGAAAAAAAATGGTTCGAAGACTGGCACCCAGCATTTTTCTTCCACGCTCCACCGGCCACTAGGAATGAAATAATTAAACCCGCTAAAATACCATTAAAGTTTTTAACAAACTTCACAACTCGTAATTCATAGTCACGGATTTTTCTTAAGTCATTTTTAGGGTTCCTCGGCATTAAGGAACTCATAAACTATAGTAATTTTTTTATTTACTTAATAGCTTTTTTGTAGTGTAGTGAATAAAGGTTAAATGAAGATTACTTGTTAGTACTATAGACTAGATTGTAGAGATACTAACACACCATACATATAAACACACACCAATTCACACCCTGAAGTCCCAATCACTGATTAATGTTTTTTTCCTTTAATTTCTTTATCTTTCGTTATTGAGTACATTTGTTGATTTTCATTTTACTGGAATATTAATATTTTAACTCATTTTTTTTACAATTAGATGACCATTATACATAAATCCATCGGAACTCTTATTGTTAATGTAATTAAATTTGACTAATTATTGTATTCAACGAAATTGTGAGGGAGGGCGTTGGTCTTTGTAGCACAGTTTATACTTCCACAAACGTCGAACTTTCTCATAAACTGAGATGTTATGATATTATGTTAAATAATTAAATTATTTAATAAATTGTAATTGAAAAGGATACTCTTTTGTAATCCTCAAGCAAAAAAAAACTAATTTTTGCTAAATCAGACGAAGGACCGACGGCTTTACGAGTTCTCCGAGGCACGGGGGTGTTCTAACACCGCCAACTTCCAGACTCAGGACTGTTACTGAGATTTCTTTGTCAAAAAAATTCTAATACTTTTTTTCGGCCCCACCCGGGATTGGAATCCGAGACCCCTCGATCTATAGTCAAAGATAGCCACCAATAGACCAAAGGCAGTTCAAAAATAATACAGATAATATAACGACCTTTTCTAAAGCCTGGAACACACTATGTATAAAGGTACTTGCACACGACGCGTTGTGGTGTACAAGGGTAGGCGATCAGTGCAGCGTCAGACTTGTTGACTCAACACAGATTTTTAATGCGCTCTATTGTAGGGCTGACGTCTAATTTATTTTATTATAATTTAATTATTTTATATTTTGTATTGTTACTTCTTGATGGAACTGCATAATCAGGATTTGTATACAAACAGTTCACTAGTTCTATAATTTAATTGTCCCTTTGAAAGGAGAACCTTTTCTCCTAGTCTTATTATACATAGATACGCTTGAGACTTACGCCTACTAGGATATTTATTTATTTTATTTATTTATATATTCTTTATTGCACTGACAATAATATAAAGATCTTATAACAAGAGACTTAAATTTTAACAATAGGCGGTATTGTACTGTCCGTAAGTAAAACGACTCGTTTTACTTTTAAACTGGGCATAATTTTAAAGTAACAACATAATTCAAGGCATGAATGTTTAATTTGTGCTTCTTAAAATACAGGTTATGACTAATACACAAAAAATTTTGCCAAAAAATAGAACCGACTTCGAAGTCAGTGCAAAATCTTGTTGTTAAATTGAAAATTGATAAAGGCACCGTCTTTGTATAGATTTCAACAAAAATGAAATAAAAGTTATTTTTTACTTTTTTTTTCGGTTCTATTTTTTAACAAAAAAATTATTTATCCCTTTTTAGTGTCATCATCATCATCATCATCAGCCACAATTCACCGCAGAGCTTATTTCGTTGATTTTCGAGGAGTTCCCCGAAATATCTTCCACATGAATGATCAGACTTGAACCAAATTTCTATGGAACCACATTGGAACTCTACTCTTTCGAATGCAAAAAGAATTTTCCAAATCGGTCGGTAAGCGCCGGAGATATGCGGTAACATACATAATAAAATACGGTCGAATTGATAACCTCCTCCTTTTTTTTAATATAAAAGATCACCGCCTTTGACAGAAGGAGGGTAGGGTTTTCTAAACTAAGAATAACCAAGAAAACATAACCCTGTTTTCTTACATCTTTCGTAAATTAGGTAACAATGTATTTAGATTACCCCCTGCAACACCTTAAATTATTTAGTTTAACTAATTTAAATACTTATCTTTCTAATAAAGTACGGTACATTGAACATTACTCAGTAAAATTTTATATAGGTGTAGTTATACTTATTTCCCTTTTTAGTTCACAATTTTCTGAAATGTTCGTTTTTTTATATAATTCAAGCGTTGACAACCCTAGCATGTACAGCAGATTATCACTAAGTACCGGCTGAATCTGAGATCGGCTCGGTGTCTTAACTGAGCAACCCTACCACGGACGCATTACACTTACGAAAATGTAATAAAAATCATTAGAAAGAAAGAAATAAAGGGAAAAATTACGTTTATTCACAAATAGAACAATAATAAAAATCACTTAAAACAAAAACATGTTTGAGAACAAAGTACATTTATATATTGTTGAAACATAACGATATAATAATGATAACTATATTTTATAATACAAAGTTTTTCATCGCGTCTTTCCATCTATCTCTATGGTCGAGTTTATCAAAATCTACCGAAGAGAATTTAATGCAGTTCTCACTAATAGATACTTAAGTTTATTATGTAAATTGCTTAAAATATATAATCAACTAGTTGTGTACGGTTTTGCTCCCGTAGCTTAATTTTATATAACTTATAGCCTGGAAGAGATCGCTTTAAGAAAAAAGGCCGCCCATTGTGCATTTTGTGTGAAATTGTTATATATCATTTATGTATGTTTGGTGTACAATACGTATTATAATTAAAATCAATAGTATTAAAAGGGGGAACAAATTTCCCCACTACCATTTTAATCCAATACCTTCAGCTGGACATTAAACCTACTTACGAAAATGTAATCTTACTTTTTATTACGGTGTTCTGTTCTCTCGTAAAATTATCTTCACAAGAATAAAAGCTACTTTTATGATTATCTTTGAATCGGAAATACTCATACCAAAAATGCCAACCTTTTTGAAGACCGTCGTGAAAAAGTTGCGTATTTACATTATTATTAAGTAGTGTAATGTAGGCGCCTTCTGCGTCCCTGTTATCTTCATCTTCACTGTCTTTCCTTGTGAATAATAGTTGTAAAGTCAATCGTAAATTCCACATTCTCAGAGGAATTAAATGCGATTCTTCAGATCGTTTGTAATAATTTGCAAAATTACTTTCATAAACCTTTAGAAATTCTTATATTTTCATAGAATTTTCCTAAAATACTTTTTTTTATGTCACAGCAGGTAAGCGGAGCATGCGGTTCACATGATGTTAAGTGACAAACCGCAGTACTCAATTATTTACAACAACAAAGTTTCGCAAATGCCTTGCCGACTTAAAGAAAGAAGAGGATTCATGATGGAAAATTGGGAGAGGATCAGAGGAATAGGAAAGGATAGGAGAGGATTGGGATGGAAATGGGATGGGACAGGTCTCCGGGCCTCCGCTTACCGTACGACACACCTCTTAAGACACCAGTGTAGCACCAGTTGCTTGGGTCTTCCGTTGTACACTTTATTTGTTGTATTGTTATTTGTTATATTATAAATAATATTGTATATCGAAATTATTTTGAAAAGAGTAACTACTTGAGTTTATTGCCGGTTCTTCTCAGTAGATACTGCCTTCCGAATCGGTGGTAAAAAAAAATATGACGATTCAAAAGAGCTTTGAAAAAGCCAATTTGAAAAAATGAATTTGAATTGAATTGAATTTGAATGGAGTGGCGACTAACCCGTCGCCACATGAGGTGTACGAACTACTTACAAACGTACCTCATCAATAAATATTTATTCTCGATTCGACACAACGCCATCTTATCAACAGACAGAATCACATATATTACCTATGTAACATTTTCTACTCGAACACACCTCACGCGAATTTCAATAAAATGTATTTTTCATAGTAAGAGACGCGGCTAGGATCCAATCCACTCAGTTTCATTCTCGTTAGCGAAGTCTTTCAACGTCAAACCTGTTTATTTTTCGGCATTTTAGATTTCAACTGACTTCAAAATATTCCGCACAAAACCGACGAAATCTTGAATTTAAAATTGGTCAATTAAAATGGTCACGCTAGCTAACATTCAGTGAAAGCTTTCCGTTTCGTAAATTTAAAGAAATAGGCCATGTTTTTATTATATAACCAACGGAAGCGATTTTCTATTTTTCTATAAGTTATACGTACGATATTGTTATGTGTTTTAATCTACAAGCCTAATTGACACTGCCTCGTTGTTTCAGTAGGCACGTTAGGGGGGGTGGGGGTTGAGTCTATGTAAAATCCCGAAATATCACATTAAAAAAAGAACTGAAAAATTAGTAAACCTAAAGCATTATTTTATAGGATGAGGGGTGGGGGTTAGTCTTAAACCTCACCACGTATCACCATGGAGGAGGCGGGTAAAAAAATGCTAAAGAAATGCTATGCTAATGCTGGATACATGGGATTTCGCTTTTACTAGTCTTATTACTATCCGATATTAAGCTAGACGTTCATAGATTGGCATCGGATGTATACCACCACCACCCACTCTGAAGATGTTATGGAGCAGAATTATCCTCTGTCGCCTCTTACGACACCCACGGATAGAAATAAGTGACACACATTTTTTCTGTATTGTAGTACTGGCTTATTCCATACTAGCCGCGCCCCGCGGTTTCACCCGCGTAACGTCTGATCCCGTGGCAACTCCGGGATTAATAGTAGCCAATATGTTATTTTGAACCCTTACCTGTATGTATACCAAGTTTCATCATAATCGGTGCAGTAGTTTTTGCGTGAAAGAGTAACAAACATCCATACATCCATACTTACAAACTTTCGCCTTTATAATAGTAGTAGGATTTAGAAGAATTTACGCTTTAATTATGCAGAGATTCATATAAAAACGAATGTACTAGCTTAATAAAAAATAGAAGCCATAATCAGTTATCCGATGTATAGAGAAGGTAAATGGACGAAACTACTCAACCTTTTAGCTAACATACCCGCGTTAGGACCCAACGAGCCGAAATTCACCATTTTTGTAAGCGCAGAAAAACATTACACTTTCTTACGAAAGTATAGAAACTATTGGTATACTTGGTACGTATGAAAGGTTCACGTAAACGGAAGATTAGATAACCAGAAAAATATTTTATAAATATTTCCTTAATCTTTGGATTAAAACAGTTGAAAAACAATTCCATCATACAGCATAATAATTTTGCATTAATTACGTAATGCGACGGGAACTTAAAATAGTAAATCAATCATGAATAACAAATTTGTAATCGAAGCAATACGTTAAATTACTCTAGTCTACTTTTATAAACGTATAAACGTTTACCGATTTGAAGTTAAAAGATTATGGGTACTTTTTAAAATCGTTGAAGGTAAACCATAATACGACAGGACATTGTTTTTATATTTATCTCGAAATAATCTGTCTGTGGTCCACCCCTCGTTATATTTTCAACGAGACAAAAGATATCTTACATGAGAAGATATCGTGTCCTACAAAAAGAATCTGATCAACAATTTTATGAGCCCTGTAAATTCACTCGCTTTGGCGTAGTAAAAATCAACATGACGATGTTGCCAGCTACATAAATTGTTTTCACTATTTACGATTACATCTTACTAAAACTTTTATTATCAGATTTGCTTTATTGTATGCTTTACTACCGACAATTAAACCTATCCTATCCCCAATAAGTTCTTTATCAGACGGTTTACGATTGTACCGAGTTTTTATCAGAGAGCCAAGCGTGATCTGATTACAAAACGGAGCAAACAATTTTATGACAGTATTTATGGTTTTATGCTGCTCAGTAAGCCCTCATTCTGGGCTATAAATTATAATCGAAATGGCAACTCTTGGATGGCCAAAAACGTGGAAATTATTGCATAGCCCGCCAGCCCTGTCAGTAACCACGTTATATTTTATTTATACCTTTTACGAGTGTTGCCAACCATAAAAAAGTTTTAGTGGGTGTTATAAAAGTTCCATTTTTTGTTAAAACACAGCGCTGATAGGTTCTTGTGATGATGTATTTTTATTAATAAATGTGGATGTGGGTGACATGAATAATTAATAGTGTTCCAACTTTCCGGCTGTTTTAATGAAAATATGCATTTTTATTACATTATGTGTAAAGTTAGTGGAAAAAGAGGCTTTATGTGACGTTAAATTATTTTCAGCTGGCTTTTATAAATATGATTAAATTTTTGGTCTTCATTTGTTTTCACGTTCATTATTTTAAGCCTTTACTAGCCGTCTCTTTATGTTATTGTAACTTATGGGTGTATGTTTTTTTTCAATATAGGCAAAAGTAAAATGAAATTTTCGTCAAAAACAACTACGATTTTTTTGTAATCTAGCAACAAACATTTTTTCTACATTTTATAATTTCATTGTTATGTATGCAATACCTGTTATTGTTGTAGTTTAGCAATAGATTAATAAATTTAAATAGTCTCTAAATGAAAATATCCTTATAGCTTATCCACTCAAAAAACAATAATGAAAAAGTAAGTACTATACTTAAAAATCTTGTAACCTATAAAACATTAAGACTTTTGTCTTTACTGTAATCTCCAAAAGTGTGAGTGTACCATTAAAAACCACATTATCTTACAACAACATAAGGAATCATAACCTAAGCTGTAAATTTTGCCATCGTTAAAATGTAAAGGTTACGGAAGAGCGTTGAAGCATGCGATTTCGAAATAAATAACATAATTATAAAACCATAAATCTTGTTTTTATTTCCTCACATAAAAGGATAATCTTGTATTGGAAGTATTTGTAAATGGAAAACATAATAATCACATGTTGTTCCTATAAAATCGTATGCAAATGCTGTTTGGTTTGTTTTTAACAAGACAAGCAAAGTATCATAGAGGAACAATTGGAAAATGTTGATGACGAAAAAAATATTACACAGGGATTTGAAAAATAGGCAAAAGTTATTCATAATACTCATCTCACCTCTCTATGTAATGACTTCTATGATTTCTGTCTGCTCTTTACCAGCCGTGGTTTTACCCGCGTAACTTCTAATCCTGCGGCAACTTCAGGATTAAAAGTAGCCTATATGTTATTCTGAACTCTCACCTATATGTGTACCATTTTTTATCATAATCGGTTCAGTAGTTTTTGCGTGAAAGAGTAACAAACATACATACATCCTCACAAACTTTTTTTGAACATGCATTAAACATCGCCTTTGCAAGTCAGTGATATTCATTATAGACGATAAGTATAAAATGCATGTATTATTACGACGTTATTCAAAATTATATTTATCTGTCTTGACGTCAAACAATTTAAGCTGCCTCCGCTGTAGTAAAATAAAACGTAGAACCGAGCGTGTATCGGCGGCACATTCATAACCAAATGCGGGCAGTTTACACTGAAACTGAATGTACCTGCGAGTGCCTGCAATATCCGCCCCTACCTCATATCCGCTGTTCACTTCGCTTTCACGCTTGGCGCAATTTGTAGTCTGTGGTATTTTTATTTTTTTTTAAATGGTATAGCAAAGGAGCGTGTAACTGCCTCTGCCCATAGATAACCAAAAATAAAAATATAAGAGAGAAAGAAGAAAACGATTGACGGAAAATATGAAAGAACTCCCTATGGCCGCCTAAAACATGAATTTAGAACTTTTTGTAGATCTTCGGATCTTCTGTGATACAATGATCATTTCAGATGAAAGCTTTATATATGTGCATAAGCATTGTTTGACTTCCAATCAAATTATATGTTTTATGGTTGTTATACGTTAGACACCTTTAATATCTTTAGAGTAGATTACCTCTAATTTTACTCGAGTGAAACCGCGGGCTTTAGCTAGTAATTTATATAGATAAGGACTAAATTTTTAACTTTCATCAAAAATGTGACTGTTTGAATTTTTACACTATTTCCTCTATTTATTAGTAAACTTTATTTTGAAAACTCACAGGTAGTAGTGTAAAAAAGTTTAATTCAATACTTATAATGCATTTCCATCAAGTACACGTAACTGTTATATAATTTTCCGCAATTTTCTCATAGCTTGTACCACGGGTGATAGGCAAGCAAGTACAGTAGCGATATTACGTAGGCAGGTGAAATGTGTTCGGATTCAAGATCCGCGGATGATGCTCGTCACGGTTTTATATGGCCCCCGCAAATCGTAATACGATTCCATTTGGTTAACTCCGGATTTTGTTGCTGGCAACACTGCAGATGGGTTTGTTTCTGATATCTCTTTAGTTTATGGAACGGTAAACTATGGCTAGTAGATATTCTGTGTCTATGGTAAGCAATATCAGTTAGTATTTACAATAATCTCGCACTATGGGCTGTGCCTTTTTGAACGTATGTAAAAATGTTTCATTTTATATACCTACGTCTCATTGGTTCAATGGTACGCGCATGAGTATTACAACCACATATTCCTAGGGTTCGATGTGAAATGTGAAAAAAAGGTTTGGTACATTTATAAACCGAAATATCTGACCTATAAGCCAAAAGAAGACCAGATACTATTTCAATTTTCAATTGAACAAGAATTTGCTCTGAGACGTAAGAATTTTACAAATCGGTCCATAAATGGCGGAGTTATGCGGTAACATACATAAAAAGCGCATTGCTTTCTTAGTTTTTCTTTTAGTTTTACCTACAAACAAAATATATCAGAAAACGCATATAAATCAATTCTAAAAATGCTTTATTCAAATTCTAAATGTTTGAGTATTGCTTACGTTAACTTTAAATTGAATAGTTAAATAATCATTTACGTAGCTGTTTCCAACTGCACAATTGTTTATGCTGATAATTAATATTTGAATGACATCATAACAAAAATAATTTACATTACAAGTATGTACATAAAACATAATATGATATATTACCAAAAAAGTGATGAAATCACAAAATATGTCATAATGCATCAAATTTATTTTTATTTCCCGCCATTTCCAAACAGACATGGCGGAAATTTTAATTCTAGAAAAAAACATCGACGATTAATTACTGCTTTTATTGCGAACCGCGTCACGAAATTAAATCCGCTCGGGTAGGAAATAATTACTTCCCTTCGTCATTTTTCGTTACGTTTTTAATGGAGAACGATTATTGATATACGTAAAATAATAGTAAAATTTGTGCATCTATAATAGAGATACTATTAATTATCAGTATTAATGGAAGAAGTTGTTTGTTAAAACACGGTAATCTTCAAAAATAACGATTGATTTGAAAAACTCTATCCATGAGAAATACTACTAAAAGATACATGTCTATACTAATATTATAAAGAGGAAAGATTTGTTTGTTTGTTTATATTTAATTGACTCCGAAACTACAGGACCGATTTAGATGAAATTTTGTTCACAGATTCTTTGAAACCCTAGGAATGACAAAGGATAGTTTTTATCCCGAAAATCCTTCGGGAACGGAATATAAATACGCGGGTGAAACCGCGTAGCTTAGTTAAACATATGATGCTATAAATTAGCTTTAGATCTTACTAATGTAGAGTTATTTTTCATTATTTTTTAACCTACACATAGGCTAAATATGTTTTTAAAGATCTTTAAATAATAAATGATTAATTAGTATGGAATAGATTTCTGTAGATCCACCTTATGTGACATAGCATTAAGTTAATGTGTATAATATGTGATATATAGCCATATGAATACCTTGATATGTATAAATTTATGTAAATAAATTAATAGTATGTGTCTTGTCTAAACATATTACCCTCACTCTCTCTCTCAATCAATCTTTAATAAATTATAATTATCCTAATGCTCTCCCATTCTGTTCTACTCCTCTCCCAATTTCCCATCACTAATCCTTTCCTTATCCCCACCCCTTCCTTTAAGCCGGCAAGGCATCTTCGACACTTTTATGTTGCAGATTTCGCGGTTAGTCACTTATCATCAGGTGAACCGCATACTCCGCTTGCCAGCTGTAACATAAAAAATAGGGTTAAAACTTGTGAAGCAAATAAAAGTAATCTCACATTATTTTTTCAGGAGATCTATCGATATAGTCCTGTATCTTACTCCCCCGACAGTAGGAAAACCACGTGCCAAATCTAGTATCATATATTTTACGTTTCACTTGTCACATCATAGAAATAAGTCACATCAAAGGAACCGACGCATTCGATAGAAAAATAAACACGTGAATAAAATATAACGGTTACTAAAAACGATATGTTTTTATTCGCCTATTTCGCGGTTTTGATGGATATGATGTCTATTTGTACGTTCAATATTTGCTTTTTATGCACGTTTTGTAAAAACATTCATGATTTATATGAAACGCCTTTCCAATATTTTTACGGCGTTTTTAATAAGAATGTATGCATGGTTTAAAATGTGAGTGGTGAGTTTTTATCATACATTTTATTAAATTCTTGTTCGTTACAATAATTTAGCACACTATAGTGATAAGTATTAAATAAATGACTTCTTTTTATTAGTTAAAATAGGAAAAGATAAAAGTGATCATTGAAAGTTAGTATATTTTGATTTTTGCAATGTGTGACTCTATCACGCAAAATAAATATATTATCCATTTTTAGTTCTATTATGGTTCTTGTTTAAACAAACAATCTCTAATTATGAGAATGTATATCTGCAATTACTTTATGTAAGAAATAAAATACTATATAGTAGCTGGGGAAGTAAAACATTTTCTGATTAAAAAGTAACAGGTAACAGCCAATAAATCAACCCCATCCATTACTTAAGTATTTACGTATAAAGGATTTAATACGGCAATTCCGTTTTAAAACTTCAAAATTGGGTGTTTTCTCGTGTCTAGCTGTATCGCCTAATTTCCCCCGAGGCGTCTCGCGAACCGCGAGCTGCCATAAACAGACCGACAACGAGTATTAATAGGCTGTAGGAGTCAACGACTTTTCTTTTATCTGTGGTATTAGCTGAATAATGATTTATGGCGCGCTTTTGTAATTCTATTCGCATGAGCTGTCATTGAAATCATTTTTAATCTACAAATTTTATTAACTAAGACATGGTTGTTTGTTTTTAATAAATTATGAAAAAGTTACTTGGCTACTCCATTTTTGAACTATATTCAACAAAAATGCATGACTTCCACATTCAAATACGTATTGATTTCATTTGCGAATATGATATAGTAAGGGCATTGAGAAGCATTAATGATCATAATATGTTTATTTTCTGTTAAGTTTTAGTACTGCTGGGTATTTGAACTATAGATGTCAATTCATTCTGAATATAAGAGCAAATTAAAAGTTTCATTTTATATGCAAAGTCTCTCATGGATCATGATTCCCTCTTAAACTTTTATATAGATAAGCACGGACATATCCTAACGAAGAGCGCTTTAAAGTACAGACTAAAAAGAAAGCGAGTATCAAATATTCAAGCTTTTAATTATTTCAATTTCCGGCCACTTCCCCTTAAAATGGGGAAACATTTTAATTTCTTTAATTCGCCAGCTTAAAAAACCGTCGCGAGACCGACATAGCGCTTGCAAAAAGATAATAAACAAGTCTTGGTCTTAATTAAAAGCTAGGGGAGCGTGCCCGAGTCATTATGGATACCAAAATGCAGCTAACAAAAATACTTGTATTGCCAGACGTAAAAATGGCGACCGCGGGCAAATGTCACCGCGCTATAATTTCGAAATTTGAATTAAAACCGTGTCAAAGTGAACTTTTAAATGGTACGACTTCGGATTGTAAACATGGACTTTTAGTATACGAATAAAATAACGGAGTTAAGTTAGTATTATATTAGAATATTAATAACTTTATTTTAATTTATTCAAATACGAAAGTCACAGAAGAACTCCTGAAAAACTAGGAATAAGATCTAAATTAATAATAAATATAAAAACTGAGAGATTGACGAAGAAAAAGCATTAAAAAGGAGATGAGGAATGCTCGTCGAAATGTAGTATAATTGAAATACGTTTTATTAAATATCGATTATCTAAGAAGATTATTTTTTAAGCCAATATCGTACACCTCAACCCCTAGTTCCAAAATGTATAATTAATTACATCTAAAAACAGCTTAATCTTGGTAGAAACACCCGTTTTTTCTGAGTATTACAGATCATCTAGGCTGCCGATAATCGCTCCCTGCGGCCAAATAAAACTACCCAGTCGATAAATTACACCCGACGACAATAATGGCAGTAATAAAAGCCAATCTTAGTACAAGTATAACCGCTGATTCTCACGTTCTAACGAAAAATTCTGCTATTTTGTATGAATGAATGATTCTTTCATCATTCATGTAAGATATGGAGAACAAATAGGTCTTTTACATAGTAATAACAACACAATATGTATCTGAAATAACTTATAATAAATAAATATCATTTCAACCAACTTTCAAACGAAAACAAATATTACGTATTTTCAATTTAACAGGATTTTGCAGACTTTGAATAAATTTCAAAAATAAAATAAGTAAGTTATTTTTTACTTTTTAATTTAAGGAAGTCGGTTCTATTTCTTGGCAAAAAGTCATTAAGGGTTTCCCTCGGTTTCTTTGGATTTCCATCATCAGATTCTTTCAATTTTCATCTAATTTTATATAGTACTAGCTGTATCTGCGATTTCAACCCTTCCTGTGGGATTTCCGGGATGAAAGTATCCTATGTAAGGAGATAGCGGTGAAAGGTATCGGCTTTCAAACTATATTGGTGAAAATTTTCATCCAAATCGGTTCGTTATGGTTAAGCCGTAAAGTAGAGACAGAGTTTCCCATCGCTAATATATGAGTCGTATTAAGTTAATCCCAATAAAACCAAATGTGAAATGAAAGCCACGTTCAATATTAAATACCTGTCATTCTTGACTGCACTAACAAAATAATTAATACCCATATGGGTGCCAAGCTCTGTTTCCAGGGATATAAATAAAGCTCGATTCGGCCGATATACTTGATCGTCGATAAAAAAACAATGTTCGCAAATGTACTCGTACCATAGTATATTTTTGTATAGGTATAGATAAATTCATACACGAAGACGCGCCCACTATTATTCTCAATCGACAGTATATATATGCAAACTTCCGCTTGTGTAAAGTTTTATAGCTTCACACTCATCACCCATGTGTGTGCAGGAACACTAAAATAAATAGACTAATCAGGACAAATTGTTGCGATAATAGTGTAATATTAAATTCAAAAATTATATAATATAACTATAGCTACTTGCGGACTTTTGAGAGAACGCCATCTAGTCTCCAGGTGCGCAAAACAATTAATATAAGCAAATTTTTATTGTGATAAAGAACGTATGAAACCCAGTTTAGAAAAAAAAATTATAATTACATTTCAAATCGTAGAAATCGAATCTAGTGTGGAGTAGATTTATTTATACTAGTACTCTAGTAATAATTTATATAAATAATAAACATTGATATCCATTAAGCGGAAAAGTTTTGAGTATTTTATACAATCATTCTGAACTTTTATTTCCTTATTTCTATATGACATACTTATACCAGGTACAAACTTTTACTAAAAACACTACCTAAGTACTTAAAATGTCTTGTTACCCTGTGATATAGGGTACTTAAAAACAACATTTAACTGAAGTTTATGTTACAGTTAACTTCGCAGAATCCATAACTATGAACACAATCTAAAATACTGAAAATCCCAACTTAAACCAGAAATAATTTTGTTATAGGTTCAATATTTTGCCAGGAAACTAGACAACTGAATAGTAATAGTAATAATAAAATAAAATAAAATAAAAATAGCCTTTATTTCCGTTCTGTACAAGTTGCATCTTATAAATTTAGACTAAATTATGTCCCTAAGAACGGTATGCCTTTCGGCATAGGCCTCCTCCAGGTCCTTCCACTGTTGCCTGTCTTGGGCTACTCTTGACCAGCGTGGACCCAGAGTTTGCACAAGTTCATCTTCTAAGTAATAGTAATACTCACTAATATATATTTCCCTATTTGACTATCTAAGGAATAGTGCGAAGTAGAAAATTGGCATGAAACATTATTAATATGTTCCATATCGTGATCTCTTCTTACCTCATATAAATTATTTCCTTAACCCAACTGTGAATATTTAGGCATCAAAATATTCTGCTTAGAAATACATTTTTTTTTATTAAAAGGATTTTAAATTTTTAAACATGGTTTATAATACAACATGCTTAAAATTCTTTAAATAGTATTTTTATTCAATATGAAAAGTACTCACATAAAAAATACTATATTCCAAACCTACTAATTAAATACTCTTTTCTGCTTAGGTATGAGTAATATTTCCCTATAATGAAGTAAAACTGCTTAATCCTAAGTCATGATTTACAAGCTAGTAAAATAAAACAGAAGTAGTTTGGAAACTTAATTTATTTACATTCTTAAATAAATTGTAGGTAGATGATGAATAAACTAACTGCCCAGGATGTTCTGCCTGCAACAAATATATTTGATCAATTACAATGTTGTAAAATAAATAAATAAAAACATATCTATAAATATAAAGAGGAATAAGATTAAAGTATTTACACTAGCTATGTTTAACTTTTTATTTCATTCTTATTGAAGAGCTTAATCAGTAACTGATTATGTCGCTCAAATACACATACATCTAAATACAGTTTTTAACTCTAAAAGTAACTAACTTAACATTTTAAATTACAATTAATTTTTAAATGCAATGAAATACAATAGTTTAAGCAATTTTGTATCGTCTGAGTGAGGGTCTGCGAAAATTATATTACAAAGTTTAACTTGTTGTTGCTAAGTTTAAGCAACTTAAAAACATGAATTCTCCGATACTAGAAAATCCTTAGGCCGTCACCAACCTCGAAAGTTGGTTTCATGGAGGAGCTAGTGATTTGATGAGAAACCATCCCTTATTGTGCAAAATAGGGGCTTGATGTTGGGTCGCGGATATTCACTTGCAATTATTATTTTTAAATAGTTTTGAAAAACTTTAATTTTTATGCAACATTTAATGTTGTTTGTTATGAGCCATTACATAAACTTCTCACATATGCTTTCCTAACAGGTTGCCTCTCCTTTTCATTAAGGTGTATATGGCTTATTTATAGTTTACTTGTGTTTGTTTCTATAAATTTTCGTATATCTTTATTATGCAATAAAGTATATATAAAATTAAATGAAAACATCCTAAACATATTAATCTTTACTCATAATTTATTTTTCGAATATAGCAGAAATAAGTAAATGGAAAT
>LQNK01001687.1:175487-193458 GCA_001586405.1 Phoebis sennae | reverse complement strand
ATTATTTTATGGGCTCGATTAGTTCTTTGATGTAGCTTGAATTAAATCATTTGGTTATTTTACTGTTCAGGAAGTTGTTTTAGAAGTGTAGGAAAGCTAACAAATTTTAACTTATTTTTATCTACACTAATAATATAAAGAGGAAAGCTTTGTTTTTGCGTTGTAATGAATAGGCTTATATGTAACAGAATAGGCTATATATATAACATTATGCTTCGAGAGCGAAACCGCGCAGAACAGCTAGTTATCTATAAATTAAAATTTTTTTGATCAGTTTAAGATGCTTCAGTTGAATTTTGAATGCAAGTAATACGATTGTAATTACATCTTTATAAATGGTTTATTTTTAAATTTACGTTGTTTCTTTTAACATATCATCATTAATCTATTTACATATTTATTTAAAACTAGCTTTCTGCCCGCGGCTTCACCCGCGTGGACTACAAAATTCTGTACTTTGTGGATTTTCGAAGTAGAAGTGGTAGGACAATTTTTACGATTTAGTAACTGTTATTTTTTAAGTCCGAAATATATCCTAAATGAAATATAACAAAAGTGTCACTGTTCATGCTTGTATAATCCTAATAATTCTCTTATATTTTTTTTGCAAAATATTTACATTTTCGATATCTGTCGTATACTTCTAGAATGAAAGAGACTTGTATGTTTGCACGCATTTAACGCATTCTTGCTTATGGACGCAAATAATAACTTCTGCATGTTGGTTAGTCTTTGTTATGATTGGCCGCCATGATCATAATCTACTTTGGAGATTAAAAGAAGGCTTTATTTATCATTAAAAAGAACCGTGCAAACAACAACTAAAAAGGTTCAACTGAATGTACCTACGCGCATTGATGGATAACTTTGAACCCTCATATTTTTTTTATTTTTTAACCGATTTGGATGAAACAAACACTAAAACCTCCGGGGGACTTGCCGTAATAAATAATCGAAAACCGCATTTAAATCGGTTAAGCTGTTTCGGAGTTGACTGCGTACAAACGCCCGACAAACAGTCAAACAGACAAACAGATAAACAGACAAACAGACAAACAGACAAACAGACAAACAGACAAACAGACAAACAGACAAAAATTCTAAAAGTCATTGTTTTGAGTTTAGAATCACAAATGAAACACGAAACACAAATTTTTTCTTGAAAATATTAAATGTACAGACACGGCTAGTCTACGATTTTATTATATGTATAGATGTCACTATTTTATTTGTCTGTTTTAGAAGGATTGAAGAAAATTGACTAGATTTTACTATTTGATTTTTTTGTACGAATTAATGTATGAACTACACTTCTTTTGTCATTGTTTCTGTTGCGGTAATTTAATAATCATGACATTTTTATGAATGCCCAATAATTGTCTTGTGAGTATGCATTCCTTTTTGACTAGCATGGCAAATCTTTATTATTGTTCTGAAGAAAATTTCTTCCATGCTACGTACTTAACAAAAGTGTCATATCTATTGACTTTTATCCCCCTTACTACTCCTACACGTCAGCAAACAGTAGTAAGACCCCTCAAGTTTCAAACAGCTCACTAATCGGCTTTGACACGATAATTCTTTTCAATCCGTCACATTGCTGTGACAATTTCACGAAACTATTAATCAAAGTGACTGATAATATTTTGTTGCGCCTGTTCGTCAAGTGCTACCACCCACTTCGAAATGGATTCAATGTCAATATCAATGAAGGGGAGAAATTAATCATAGATAAATGCTTTTTGTTTTCTATAAATGATTGTTGAAATGGTTTCCGAAGTTTGATAAAAGCAAGTTTTAGGCAACGGTAATTTTTGTTTAGTAAACATATCTGAAGACGATGTTGAACAGATCTACATTAATATTATAAAGAGGAAAGATTTAATTTCTTGTTTGTTTGGATTAAATAGGTTCCGAAACTACAGGATCTGAAAAATGATTTTACCATTGGTACCACAGGTTGCGACGCAGAACTAGTTAGGAGTTAGTCTTTTATATAGCGACGGTTTTTATGATTTACTACGACATATCCATTCCACTAAGAATCCATTGTATATTTTAAAATATTACCAAGTTCATTACGTTACAATAGTATCACAACAAGTGTTTATCGACTGATCTAATTCGAGATCTATCGATCAATCGATGATTAATGTTCCAGGCGCCTGGTGAAAGTTTGACCGTGAACCTGGTTTTGGGAATTTGATTATCTGTGCTGTGATAAGATGACAAATATAACTGGTATGATGATTATATCATGTTACACAACAATACATGGTTTTATGGAGGGAGTAGCGGAGCATGGCGCTTGATGTAAGCATTGTTGCTCACTCATAACCTGAAACATTTCAACGGTTACCCGTTGAAAAATATTGTTGCAGGTGCACTGCTGACGTAAGGAGGTGGCATATACGGGGTGGGGATCTTTTTTATTGATAATACATGGAAATCCAACTTTATTCTCATTAATATAAACAGGAATCCGTTCTAAACTAGATGTGCTCCGTGTATATAGCCTGTTCCCGTGGTATTTCCTGGATTAAAATATCCTATATCCTTCTCCTGGTCCTAAGCAAGAAAAATATTTAGAATCCTAAAGAATTAGTCCAACATTACTCGAGATATAAGCGTTGTAACAAATTCTTACAATATTTAAGTCTTTGTCTTATATATTGTATAGATATAGATAAATATTATTAACATTTCCTTTTGGAATCATGCTCTGAGTACTGATGGAGTACAATTATTCAAAAAGTTAAACTTATAGCTCGAGCGTTTGAGCGTTGCTTGTATGCGATAAATATTATTTTTTAAATTACATTTTCATAATTATTGCAATATTAATTTTCATTTATTGTGGAATAAACACATGAATGGATTACGAACACAGCAAAACATTTTCGAAACTTCCTAGAACAACAGCTTTTAAAAATTTTCTAAACTAAAGAGTGGTTACAGTATCAAGTGACGTAAATCAAAACAGTGTGAGATGTCACGGCGGTAACCCAACACCGATATAATCTGTGGGAGTAATCAACATTACACGGTGTATGATTTAATTAAGCTATTTCGGGAAACTAGGGTTATGTTTGGAATTGTTTGTAGCATGGAAGTAAGCGAGGCGATTTCATTTTTATTTTATTTATCTATAAAGCTAAACAAACAATATACATTAAATATTTAATTACGCCAATTACATATGATTTACATATGAAACATGTTTTTGGTTGCTGGTAATTTGACAAGGAAATTGATGATGGAAAAGAGAGAATTAATTGCGTAAAATTCTGCATATTATGTTATCATATTCTATTTTGTCTTTCCTAAGCCATGGATGGTTATCTAGAAGAGATGGCTCAGTAGCCATAGGGCACCCTTTTGTGCATCCTCCAATATGTTGACTTTTATTATTCTCATGATGTGTGCAGTAAATAATATTTTCAATTTTATTTCATATTTTCTCTTAAAAGTGTAGTAACGAAAAAAGGCTGAATGAATTTCTATGAGACTTAATTTTCCATGGAAGCACTATTTGGCAAGAATTAGGCATCAGTTATAAGCATACATTTATTTTTTAGGGTTTGTAAGTTTCTTTAGAATGAGAACTCCGGGATTAAAAGTAGCCTATATGTTATTCTATACCCTTACCTCTATGTATGCTCAGTTTCATGATGAAATTTTTGCGTGAAAGAGTAACAAACATACAAACATCCTCACAAACTATCGCATTTATTATATTAGTATTTATGTGATTTTCATTCAAACAACTCCGTTTGCCCTACACAACACAACAAAAGTTAGACACAATTTGAATCAATAAACTCAACATAATCCTACAATTGAAATGTGTATGTGACGTTGTAATATCGTTACACTAATAAAAACTTTTTTACCGATCCTCATAATGATAGTTCTTTTCCAAATTGAGAGGAAAGAGCCATATATTAAAATAAGAAATGCATTTCCCAACCCCAAAGCATAAATCTCCATCAGAAGACGACCCGATTGGCGCAGTGGTTCAGCAATGGTCTATTGCGCCGGAGGGTGTGGGTTCGATCCCCACGAGCAGAAAATCATGATGAACATTGTAATTTTCTACTGTCTGGGTGTTCATTTATCTATGTATGTATTTACAAAAAAAAGTACGTTTACGTATGTCTATCACTTATATAGTATCCATAGTACAAGCTTTGCTTTGGGTCTAGATAGCATTGTGTTAAATGTCCAAGAATATTTGTATTATTTATTTATTTATCAATCGCTATAGCGAATCGCTCCCGCGCTCGCTTCGCTCGTCGCCCCACGCACACACACACAGTTTATTGTACGACTTCCGACGAATGTTACGTGAATGTTTACAAAACAGGTTGCGTGCGTTTTGTCGCTCATCGATGGAACTATTCGAGAAACTTATGTAACACGGTTCCAGATTCGGCGGGATTTTTGTCAAAAATTAATATATCTTATTATAATTATGTTCACAATGATTGAATTTGAAATAGCCTTAAATACTATACAAAATTAAAAAAAAAAACATAATTTCGATGTTTGTATTTCGTTGTAATGATATTTTTTATATTATTTGTATCGTAAATTTATGGAATATTAATAGTCTCAGATCTACACTTATATTATAAAGAGGAAAACTTTGTTTGTTTGGTTGTAATGAATAGGCTCAAAAACTACTGGACCGATTTTAAAAATTCTTTCACCATTCGAAATCTACATTACAGTAACGAAGGCTAAATTTTGTAGACTATATATAAATAACATAATGCTACGGGATCGAAGACGCGCGGATCAGCTAGTTGCCAAATAAAGGCATTCCCTATTTTTTTTAAATTTAACATTTTTAAATTCGATTCGCCTTGATTACGAAAAATATATTCATAGTACCTGTATCAATTAGTACCTGTAACACTAGATGTATAATATATAATAAGCTCATTTTGATCATGATTTCATTTGTACAAAATCCAATAATTACCATCAATGAAATTCAATTAATTACTGTCTGTCCGTTCATGAGATACAATCACTACAATTGTTTAAATTGCAAGCCAAGATCCAATGAAAACCAAAAATGATTGACGTGACACTACTCATATTACTTAAACCAATTGTTTGTTATTGAACTAAAACGTCTATGCGTCTAGATTCGGGGTTCCCAATGTTAGAATTAATATGCAAAAATTAGTCTGAGTATAGTCACTGATTTGACTTTTTAACCGACTTTCAAAAGGAGAAGGTTATCAATTCGATTGTATTTTTTTATGTATGTTACCGCATATCGACGGCGTTTGTGGACCGATTTGGAAAATTCTTTTTGCATCCGAAAGAGAAGAGTTCCAGTGTAGTCCCATATAAATTGGTTCAAGCCTAATCATCCATGTGGAAAATATTCAAGGGAACTCCTCGAAAAACATCAGAATAAGCTCTGCGGTTAAAATTTGATGATGTATATACCAACTAAATTGTGACTTGACATTTAGTATAAAATAACCGCCACCTATGATTGTCTGTTCAGTTTAAATTTGCTTTGTCAACGGTCTACAAGTGAAAGCATATAAAGTGATGTAGTGATCGTTGGTGTATCATTTTAAACCCTAACCTCCTACACCCAACCTTTTTGGCCGCAGACAATCCTCTATAATTATAGTTTACAGAGACGATCGGTTCAAGCGTCAGTCTCGTGCTAGTTGGTAACCAATTCTAAACGTTGGCGGATCAAAATATTTACTTCAAGCATGAGCCTCATGTTAAGTGGGAGGGGAGATAACCTTTACTTACACTGCGTACCATTTTTTGCTTTCTACGAAACGTCGGTGGTTCGCGAACCACTGGTTTTAAACCATTGGTCTAGATCCTTATTAACGCATGTATTCATAGTATAATGATTCATTTTTGGTGTTGCAATTCAATTTAACTTATGTAACTTTACGAATAAAGATTCAATTTTATTTAATTTATTATCTATAGAAAGCACATGCCTGCTTATTGGCGCTCTATCTCTTCTGACGTGAATAATCAATACTGCCCTTGGACATACTTCACTTATACCATTTATGTTACAGGTCCTTGATTGGTTTTTGAACTTACAATTAGGAAACTATTGCTGGGGACATCGAAACAAAAGAATAATGGCAAAAATGAGTCTGAGACGCATTCTCTTCGAAAAACCTACAAAATTACCGAAGAGATTACTTATCTAAAAAGTTATCATGTAGTATTTATACATAGATTACCAGTTCCTATTAATAACTATTTCAACCCAACATTTAATGCAGGGATTACTTCCCAATTACCAATTTCTTTGAGCGAGCTTTTGCTTCGAGTGAATACAATTCTTGTACAAGCAATCTTGCTTACGTCACAATACAATTCTTGTACAAGCAATCTCGCTTACGTCACATTAAAAACAAATTTAAAACAACTTACATTTGCGTACTGGAACCCGCAGGCGTCCATGCAGAGGTAGAGGCACGTGGACACCCCCTGGATCGTCAGGAGGCCGTATCTGTACGTTCGCTGAAGTATCGCTGGAACAATAACGAGAGGTTAGCATCGGTGTCACAAATAATGAAAATTGAGTATGGAAAACCTAGATCTATCATCCAAGTCATCACAAATCATCACAAACTTGTTTTTCCCAAAGCATTGACTTCGAATAAAGGGACCATTAATCTTACCGATAATACCCATACTGCAACGTGACATTGGCAAAATCCGTCTTGGACAGAGATGCCATATATAAAGAAAAAGAAGAGTATGAGAAAACTTGGTACAATACATTTTGAATTCAAGTAAATTTATTGTCAAAGAGCGAGATTTTTTGAGAAGGTGTTTGAGGCAAGCTGAAAACCTGTATGATGCCTCTCCTGATTGGAAAATTTATATTCTTCCATATGTGAAAATATATGAATGGATAATAATAAAATTTTCTGGGTTTATTTAGGTTAAGCCCCGAGTACTAATATAATAGGAAAGACATCAGACAATGTTTCGACGAGCCTTAAATACCTCACCAAGAAATGATCTCTCGGAATATAATTTGTGTTTAAATTGTAACGACGGATATTTGCTATAATGTGATAAATATATGTCATATTATATTGAAAGATTTAAAATTTAAAAAATGCTTTTAATTTAGTATAAATGAAATCTCGGTATTATTTAAGGAATTCGTTAAAAGAAGTATATTTTCGAATACATTTACATAATACTGCATGACAAAAGATATATTCACATAATTTCAAATTTAGAACGCACTTAAATTCCCATAGATGGCGCTACTTAGAATACGATAAAACCGTTGAAATACCTCGTTATGCCTTATATAGGGTGTTTGTCTTTGACACTGGTATTAGCGTAAAGTATGCCAGTCCTAAATAAATACTATTAACTATGATAGCTGCTCTTCCGTGTTGTATGCAATTTTGTCTAATGAATAGCTTTTACCACTTCTGTATAAAAAGATCAGATAAGGAAAGATTCTTCAGTGTTTATGGCCACTTTACACTAAAAATAATTAAACGTTCAAACCCTCAATTACTCTTAAATTTATAGACTCAGCAGGCAAGCGGGGCATCGATTCACCTGATGTTAAGTGAGTGACCGTAGCTCATGAACACAACTTTGAAGTGTTGCAGATGCTTTTTCGGTTTGAAGGAAGGGGAGGGGAAAAGAACAGAGACGAGTAGAACAGGATTGGCAAGGAATGGGATGGGAATACAAGCCTCACCGTACGGAACACAGTGCAATACTGCTTCACATTGATCTTCTGCTGGGTGTGGTAATTTCACCGGTGTGAGCTTGGGAGATATTTACCAAAGAAAGGATTTAAACAGAATAATTTTGATGAAACTTTTCCATTTAATATAAGTTAAAATTAATGAGTGTAGTCAAACAAATCTCGAACCTCTTCCATAATAGTATATCTACCGATTAACCCCAATAGACAAATCCATAAGTTCGTTAAGAGTCAACATCTATAATTCAGGGTATGATTACAAATAGGCCACAATCACCACTAAGTAGTCCTTCTAGCGATCACGAACTGCTGATGCATTTAATATTTTACCATTGTTACAATTGAAGCTAGATTAAATTAGAGTCAAAATTATCTCCTATTCAATAATATCGGTCTCAAGTAGACAAACATGCAACTCCCACCATAATACTATCGGTTTTACTGCTCTTTTAAATTGCCTAACGTCCCTATACTTAACTGATCTTCAAATTTGGGAGATGCTTAAATATCATAGCTGTTTCTAGTCTGTGACATTTGAGAGCTTAAACTCTAAAAACGTTTCTGTATTAGGACAAAAGACTAATAAACATCGATAAACCAAGGCTCATGATAAAAAGGTAACAAATAGGCCCCAATCACCACTAAGGAGTCCCTCTAGCGGTCACGGATCGCTGATGCATTCAATATTTTACAGGTAATCGCAAATTACCGCTATTAGATAGTGTAATGGACCACTGGTATAGCATTTGTGAGTAAATTTTACACAAACTAACACTTTCTGTTGTAAGTTATAGTAATATAACAGGACGGGAATGGGTAAGGTATGATCCTGTTATTCTTTAAAGTTGTTACTTTCTTGTGATTAATATTTTCAAGATGGCTTCCGTCTTTTCAAAAAAATAAAGCGACTTTTTGAGTTACGAAGAACATTTAATAATGGTTTAAGTTATTTATTGTTAATGGTTTATTTTATTAAATAGATAATTATTTAAATATTATATTGAAGTATTTATCCTTTAGTGGCTTTGTCAAAAAAGTTCATAAGGTTATCGACATTTAAAATATTCGTGAATAAAGTAACTAAGATAATATTTTCCAGAACGCAAATCAACGCAAATCCAGTGTGCCAGAACGCAAATCAACTAAGCCAAGAATATATCAAACATATAAAATATAATAATCAAAGCTTCACTGCATGTAATATAAAATGAACTTTGAAATTTCAACGTCATAGCCCTTAGATGGATGCGTCTCCACTTCAACGGTAATATTATGTAACAGCATGAAAACCAATAAAATCTAGATACAACAAAAATAGATGGCGCTAGAAGCGTGTAATCGGTTCAGTCACGCGACGACCACACATGAAGTCGGACGTCTGCTAATTGTTGTTATTTCGCTAATTAACCCAATCAATGTCAAGTTGATGTGTGAATATCACCTTTTTGCTGTAATTAGTCTAATTTATAGCACGCAACGTCTAGCACTAATGTCTGAATTAAAATAGAAAATTATGTTTTAACGTAGACGTCTTCAGTGATAAAAAATACTCGAAGAGTTTAATAAAAAACTCTTGAAATGTATGAGTTTTTATATTAATAAATTAATTGTTGAATCAGTTAAATAAAGCTGTTAAATATTTATTACACTTTCGAGCTCATAATAAACTAAAACTAAAAATAATTAGTATTAGAAAAGTAATCTTTCCAAACTCAAACATTTTTTTTTAATTTTTAGAGGAAAATTCAAATGAGAGCCAGAATTTAAATAGGGCGAAAATAGCTTAACTATTTTGAAACGTCGACATTTATAAATTCCTAGGTGAATATCATAGTTGTAAGCGATTAAAAATAAATTCCAGCTATTATAACAAGCATTATACCATTAAACATGTTGAATACCCGTTAAATTTAACGGTGGCTCGATTTGTCATTACTTCTAAATTGTGAGAAATGTTATCTACGATATGGCCAATGGAAATTATGAAGAGATAAGGTGTATAAATAATAATTATGGTGAAAGCTGGGACCTGTCAAAATTAGGTCCGGTTTAGACACCATGGACGTTTGACGGGAAAAAGGGAAATTATGAGCGATTAGATCGCCATCTGTCGGTAGTGTTATCTTTAAGGAGTGTAATGGGACTGGTGTTTATGTTTATTTTATTAAGAGTTTCTGTCCGTGTCTTCGGTCGCGTTAAATTCTGGCCTTCTATCACCCTATTCAGCTAATAGCCTTTGTGAAGCCTGTTTACAAAATTTCATCAAAATTCGCTTACATCCCAATTATCGGTCCCGTGTTATTCTTTCCGCAAAGTTACTGAACGGATTTGGATGAAACACAATTCAGTTTAAGTGAAAGAAAGTTTAGTTTAGTTTCAGTAAAAACACGAGATTCGAGAGAGAGACTAGAATTTATAATCCTACGAGCGAGACCGTGCGTAAAAGATAGCTAAAACAATTTGATCAGGCGTGTCTCCTTGTCAAAGCGAACCAGTGCATTGTTTCACACTCGTTACAATTGGAGGAAATCCGTCGTGTTTGACACAATTATTCCCTGCATTGTGTTCAATTCTAGCATTTCGTGTGATGTAATATTTTGTATGTGTACGAATTGAATTGGAATTTAAAGTTATTTTTACATATGGGTAATGATATAATAGGATTTTTTTTACTTCTCTCAATAAAATAATTGCTAAACATTGAAATTGTATTTAGATACCTAAATCTAGTAGATGCTTTTATTCGTAAAAGCAGATAAAAATATGGACTGAATCTTTTATAGTTTTATCATATCTAATAAGTAACTAGGTTTTGATGTGACTGATAAATGTGATTAAAATATAAAAAATATGAGCAGTTAATAAAAAAAAAATATCACGATGTATTAAAAAAAACGTTAATTCAATTAGGCTGACGCTGAAATGTCCACGCTATAAAATCAATTACCCATGAAAATAGTTCTACGCACCACGTGACTAAGGTCATCGGTCGGCCTTGTTAGCAATTTCGCCGTGACGTCACCGCCGCCGTGCGCCCGCGCACGTATGTGCCGTAGTGACGTGCGAGTTATCGATAAATGAGTAACGTGATTGTGGGATGACACGGAAGTGTTTACATCTCTGTAATGCGAATCATATCGATGGAAATAGAATTTTATTGTTTGGGATTAAGTCACGAGATTCAATGTATGTTACGGAAGATTCATAGTGTATCCGCCCTATTAAGGGTAAAGGGTGTAATTCACTTTTCACCCGGCTGCGCCTGTAGATGAGGAAGGGTGAATTTTTGTGTTTAACTGTATGTCTGGACATCGATTTACTCCAATAAGTTGATCAAAATAAGCAATAAATAGCTATATTTTTCATAAAAGCAATACGATGATATATAATTTAGTTTTTGCTCTGTAAATTAATTAAAATCAGAACAAACTTTCAAAGTTTCACGCATGAAAATAATTAAAATATGATTGCAGTATTCCTGCAAATTAAATAACGGTAAACAAAATAACCTAGAAAGCAAATGCTGCGTGTAACTTTTAAATCCTTTTAAAGGCTTAGCATTTAGCAACCCACTACATAAAGATAATATATTTAATGACACGATATAAAACTTGTATTTAGTCTAATTAATCTGATTTTATCTGTTGTGTAATCCATCAGATTCGTCCGCAGTGATTCATGGGCAATAAAAAGCGTATAAATTATATTTGCATTTGTGTTTAACTGTAAAGTTCATCGATCTATGAGACTGCGTAAGAGTTAAGTATCTATTGTTTTCTGTAGATGAAATGGTTTTATGGTAGGGCAAACAACGGACTACCTATGTTATATGGTGATAGCTATGATGTATGATCAATTTTACTCGGAATAACCGTCATATTCGAAGCAAAGAGTGCAGGAACTAAAAGCAAAATTTTATTTTTATGAGTAAGGTAATATGAAAGAGTTTGTACTAATGTAGTAAACAAAATCATATCAAATTTTGTTTTTCCAAACCGATCCTCAATGGGTTAACGTCGGCTCGTAAAAGATAATATTAAAATGACGTTTATGAGTCAGTAGTTTATGCAATATTTGTAGATAGATTATGATATATAATATAACTGGGACTACGTGCTACTCTATATATAATGTTATCTCCCAGTTTATTGCTAAGCTATAAAACGTAACCTTATGTGATAGTTATTTACTTGAAACTAGATCCAATTATAGATCAATTGCATTCTAGTTAATGTCCCATTTTTAATTAAGAATTAGGGAAATATAATAATATAGTCTTACGTTTATCGTTTATTTTATTGTAAAAATCAATTGTATTCAACATCCTTGAAATAAACTTTCAATTGTCATTTTTTGAACTATTAACGCGTAGCTTTGCATGTAATGTATACTAATTTCAATAAAAATAATTATAATGCTGATGAATGCTATGTCGTATAAACCAACGATAAATATTATCAAAGAAGCTAACACAAAAAAGGTGTAAACGATGACATACGATCCGTCGAGTAATCACGCGTAATAATTTCAGAAGCCCATACAAAACTTTCTATTCCGACGCGCCGCATGAGTAACTCCCAACGAAGCATGCCCAGAATTTGTTTTATAGCGACAGCATCAACGCCATCAAATCTCTGATTCCTCACACTATTTCCAGCCAGGCATTTTGTAGTCGTATAATTTTTATAGTATTCTTTTATTGGGCGTTTTAGAGAGTGGTTAACACTTTCTGAGCCTATGCTTCGTGATTTCAGACGCGGTTATAGCTAAACTTCTATGTCAATGCAGGCTCAAGAAATAGATTTTATGCTTTGTTTTATGTATTTTTTATTAATCCTTGCTATTGAAACGATTTTATTTTAAGTTTACGCGTGATTTTCTAAATGTTTATCTATTATAGGGCACTATACAGATGCTTTTTTATGCTCGGAATGATATGAATCTGTTTATATTTTAGCGAAAGGTTTATATTCTGTATATTAAGTTTATTATTATAGTGTTGAAATATGCTAGAGATTTGAATAAAATTCAAGAACATTATAAAACTTCTTCGAACAAACTATAAAATATTCTAATTAATATGTGTCTGCATTGATAATTCCACTATCTTTCCTATTACAAACTAGCGTATTATCTATCCGCGATCTATGAACTAATTAAGATTTGAATAATGCCGCCTAGCAACCGTCAGAGAGCAGCAATGCGGCCGCGTCGAAAACATGACGAATTAGATAAATCGCGATGTCTTGGGAGAATCAATCGGATGTGATTTGTATAGTGTCAGCGACAGTTTTGAGAAGTGATAATTGATTGGTATGGTGCGATTAGAAAAGCTGTTAAGAGGAGGGAAACGAGAAGAAACGAATTAATGGCTTAATTTCAATTGAACTACTTTATGGTGTGTATAATTATTGTATTTATTTCTTTACACTTTCTTATTGCTCTCCTTGATTGTATATCTAGTAGCTAGAAAGGTAAGGTGGATAAGTTTAATAACTAGATATTTTTAGTTTTACTGAATTTTAATGTTACATTGTAAAATACGTAAAAAAGAGTCAAAATATCGACACATTCCTGCAGCACTATTGTCACATTTCCAAGAAATCATTTAAATAAAGGCAAATTGTTTAAATCAGACCTCAATTGTTCCTCGTATTATGATGATTTTGTTAATTAATGGATTACCAGTAATAAAGTGTCAGAGGTCGAGTTTTGATATTTTGATCGTTTCCTTGAAATTGGCATATTACTTTGTAAAGATGCTAATTATAGAGCTTATTCATGTAAGGCCTAATTCACGATAAACTCATAAATCACTTTAAGCATGAACATAATTATCTTATCACAAATCTATCGATAACATAAATAGTGATCAAAAATATCGACAACGAATGTACATCACTATAATTGACATTTAAAAAACATTTAAATATGGCGGTTTTAATCAGTTTAATTGTTCCGCGTGATTCGATAGTCGAAACATCATAATATGTGGGGTCAGCGCTAATGGCTTAGGAGTCAAGCTTCGATAACTAACTTGGTGGTATTTCGCTCGATTACTCGTTCATTCATCATTTCGATAAGGAAATATTTTTTATCCTACTAATGTCATAAATGGATAATAAGAAAATATTTGGATATTTGTGTATCCATCATTTAGCAATTACTAGACGGATTTTGATGACATTACGCACAGATGCAACAGACTAGGTGCTATTAGGTGTTTCAACTGCACTAGGTGATAGAAGCCGCAGGCAGAGGCTAGTAAATCATATAGAGAAGAGGCAAAAAAATAGTAACAGTGAAAGTAGTTAGTTGAAGGTGTTGGTACAAGTGCGTAGCAGGACACGAAAAGCTGTGGGTACTACGTATAATCCTATTATTTCTTTGAGTGATAAGAGAACAAGAATACTATGCACGTCTCTTCATTTATTGCACCCTTGTGCACTTGTTACTATCACATGCACAATTGTATAGTCTCTGTTGAGATTGGGTGCCATACCAAAATTCAATCCGTGGGACATTAGGCTATATAGATGACCTATATAGAATTAATATACATTATTTTGATAAACGAATGAAATATTGACTTATGGGGTCACCGCTAATAGCTTTATAAAGGTCAAGTTTGATAAGTGAACCTCTCTGGTGGCATTTTACAGTTTTTTTTATTTGATAGGCAATGGAAAGTCACTTAATAGTTTATTTCTCATAAAACTATCGATAAGATTCTTTGCTCCTCACTATTTGTGACATTGCAAAAAAAAAACAAAAAATTATAGTTGTAGTACTTCGTTTTATTTGACTATTGTATACTATTTTACATAAATTTATATTAGAGAATTTATTAGTGCTCTTTGACGCCAAATTAACCCTACCTTATTATTGAAAATAAATAACATAAGCAATTAATTTAAAACAAACGCCTAGTATTTTAACATACTGTAACACAACAAAAAAGTTTTTTTTTTAAATATTGGCCTCATTTAAAAGGTATGTACAATTATTTTATTGTACTAGATAAATAACTTTAACATATATTAATAACTAGCTGCGTCCCAGCGCTTCGCTCCCGTGGGAATATCGGGATAATATACATATAGCCTATAGCCTTCCTCGATAAATGGACTATATAACACTAGAAAAAATTTTCGAATCGGACCAGTAGTTCCTGAGATTAATTCAAACAAACAAACTCTTAAGCTTTATAATAATAAGCATAGATTTAAAACAAGGAAGAATCCAACAACGTGACTTAAAAAGCGCAGTGTTTATAAAATAATAATTAAAACTTAGTACAAAAATGTATTCATTACGCGGTCTAAATAAAGAGGTGTTACTATTTGGTTCAATCACCTCAGATAAGTTCATTCAGGCTATCATATGGTAGTAAAATTTGTTTTTTATTCATGTATGGCCGTTTATGGAAGCCGCTCAATCAACTGGTGCAGTGAGGGAATTAAAGGGAAATAGAGGCCCCGTTTAATGTCGTTAGGGCAATAGGGGCCATAGTCGACTTTTGTATTGATTATAAGTTCGTATTATCCTATTGAGAAGTTTGTTTTGTGTTGATAATTGAATTGTAGGCACTTGTTTAAACATAGATGTCTGAATTTTTATGATAGCTAGGTATTCTATTTTTTTTCATTCAAAAGACGGAAAGTGGAATAGCGACTTCAAAATGTACATGTAAAGGTAAAGGTAAGGTTTTTGACTTTTTATCTAGTAAAAGAAATGAATAAAAAAGTGCCGTTAACTTTGATCGTGTGGCAAAAAAATATTATCACTATACTTAAAACTTTTTTAGAATCATATTCGAAGAATTGTAATCTAATGAAAGTCATTACATTCATAAAACAAGTTTCTACACTGTAATCATTGGGGCCCCTATTCGCCCGGGGCCTCTAAATACCACCAATTACTTGTAGTCAATGATTCCATTAACAATCTTACCGCATTATAGTTGTAATTACATTATTAATTCCGTGAGAAAATTATAAGTATATTAAAACACATTTTAGAAGCCGTTTGTCATTTAAATTACTCGTAATAACATAAATTGTACTATATAACTATTACTATACAAGTCAGTAGTTAATGTGTAACGTATTATTGAGTCCTAGTTTTTATTCAGGGCGTAAAAATGTAATTGGCATTCTTCTATACATTTTTTATGAGTACTTTTAATTTTTTTTGTCTACACTAATATTATAAAGAGGAAAACTTTGTTGGTTTGTAATGGATAGGCTTAAAAACTACTTTTAAAAATTCCTTCACCATTCGAAAGATACATTATTTATTTTTTCTTAACACGTTGCTCATTTAGATTTAGAAATAGAGCAAAAGAAAGGGTTTGAATATAAAAAGATTTCCCTCAATTGATATATTTTTTATTTTTAATTTTTGATTTTAATTTAATTTATATCAATTTACATACTTAACATAGTTCTTATGTGTGTAACTAATAAATAAACCTCTGTTGCTTAAATAAACAAATTATTATTATAGTTACACCAACATAGAGACATGATTAATCTATAAAATTGTTAATCTTAGTTTTACACGAAGAGAGTAGGCTTAATTTGTGTTTCCTATGAGGATGACATAGTCATATGATTGATAAAATCCTCTCTAATAGTAAAGAAAAAAAAATATAAAAGCAGTAAGCATTATTTTTTCCTTTGAAAGAATCATACGAATACTGCGTGTTGACGGGAGTAAGTTATTTTATAAGAAAATACTTTTTTCTATAATAGGCATGTAATTAAATTGAACAGGTTTCTTAATATGCTAGGGCGTGGTTGGCGCCTTTTAATTAATTAAATCATTATATTTTTTGTACCTACTGACTTACTTGGAGATGTCTCTATTGCGCCAGAGGGTGTGGGTTCGATGCTCGATTTGGATTTAAATTATGACACATATTTTTTTAGTTTTTATACCACAACAAATATATATGGTTTATATAGACAGTTAGTTCAAAAGAGTTTTTAATATTTTTAATTGATTGTTTTTATTGTTTGTTCGTCGTTTATTAGAATGTCATGAATGTATCTATTTCATTATTAATAGTTTATGGTATAACTTTTTTTTTAAATGTAAATATCGGTATCAGTTAAAGTATTTATTGTTTTCTTCGTCACTCAATTAAAAACCATGTTTCGGTGTCACACGTTTTTATAGTAAAAACTTATTTGATAGGCATATCTAACGAAACTATGTAAACTATAAGCTATAAAACTATTATCTCCAAATTTCTGTTTATTTCTCTATTTGTACCTCGGTAACCTGTGAAAGAGTCGTAAAATCGTGGTAAATTTAATGGCGTGAACTATTAACTACACTGATTTTATCTATTTGTTATGTTTTTAAATTTGTGTCAATAAAAATCTCGCTTTAGAGTATTTTTTGAATTTCCCGCGCTCGTAAAAGTTTTGTTACCTTAATTTTTAATCGACCAAGTGAATGAAATAGATACGTAATCTTAGCATACTAAAAATATAGATAATTAATTTTTCCAGTTTTAGTCTAATAAGTAAACATTTTTTTAATAACACTTTATTTTTAATAAAAAGACTTGGACTTGTAGAGTTCCTTGACTAACTTATAAAGTTCGCGCCAAAATAAAAGATTTTTGACGTACCACAGACTATATTCGAAAAAAAATATTCACCGAATTGTTCACCTCATTTCTTTGGGAAGTCGGTTCAAAAACAAGAGCTAAAAATTACTCAAATTAATTTTTAATTGTTCTTAATTATTGAAGGTCAAGAAGTTAGCGAAGTGTTGAGGCGGAAAGGCATTTCGTATTATCAATCAAGTGTAAGGGTCGCCATGTCCAATTAGTATTTGACAGAAGTGACAGTTGGTTGACATACGACGGAATAATTTGACAGCGGACCCCCCACGATGAGGAGTTGACACTGGCTTGTCATGCTTGCTAATTTTTATTTCGATTTTTGGTTAAGTGTGTACGGGTCACGCTTGAGTGAAAAAATGGCGGCCAAAAATCTGTGATCTTACGCTCTTTGTGATGGAAATATTGATTCATTAAATGTTCTACAAGGCTTCTCTTCCTTAGCTATGTAGTTATATAGATTATGTCGATCAGGGATAATGTAGAATTCGAATAGTAAAAGATAGTTTGAAATCGGTCCAGTACTTTCGGAGCTTATTCAATACAAAGAAACAAAAAATGAAATCGTTCCTCATTATAATATT
>LQNK01001687.1:143213-156821 GCA_001586405.1 Phoebis sennae | reverse complement strand
GGCCCAATAATAGTTAATAATACTAGGCGATGGATAGAAATATTATAAGGACTGCTTGAATTTTTGTCTTGTATGTGTATGTATGTTTTTTGACTACTTGTTATGCTGAGAAAAATAGAAATGTTAACTGTATATAATAAATCGAAATTCTTACTGTACACGTTTTTTGAAAATAAATTTCAATGGCAGATTTGTAAGTGTGAGTACGTTGGTACACGATTAAATGAATAAATAGGCTCCCGAACTAATTAAAAAACTGTATGTCGGGAGCCAGGCTTTGAATAACAACTTTTAGGGTTTATTCTTATTGTTTTTGTAAGATTGTGGTCTGTTACTTCCATAAAACTAAACTGAGTTGTTATTGTGGACGCGCCCTACGTTATCATTTGATACTAAACGCCTACGATGCTTGGAGATTTATTCGATAATTCGATTCGCTTCGCTTTTGAAGTGTAACAATAATTTATATTTTGTTTAATTAATATTTTCATAATAGGGAAACGGTTTTATAATACCTACATAAACGGAATGGTTATTGAATTTATGTAACTAGCTGTGCCTGCGGTTTTACCCGCATATATCTGTTTTACTAGTTCTCGTGGGATTTGATCAAAATCCTTTCTTAGCGGTTGCCTACGTCATTATATCTAATTGTATGCCAGATTTCAGACCGATCCGTCCAGCGGTTTGGGCTGTTCAATAATAGATCACTATGTCAGTCAGTCAGTCACCTTTAAATTGTATATACGTAGATTACTTATTTAAAAATAATTATTAAAGTGATTGTAAAAATCTAATAATGAAATACTGAAAGAATAAATAGGTATATATGGGTTTCTTTTTTCTATCTTTAATTAAAAAAAAATGTGTCAGATATCATAGACAATTTTTTGACTCTTTGACTCCGTTTTTGTGTGACGAATTATACTGTTCAAATGTACGCTAAAGTTTCTCTGGGGGGAGAAAGACCCAATATTTTTAAACCTTACCTTAGCATTTATTACTTTTAAAGGTTTGATTTTTTCTTGTTTTACTGTTCTCTCTAGATTTTCTCTTTGCTACTTATTAATATTTAGCAAAGATTATGTTATAAATATATATTATAATGTTATAAAATTGAACATAAAAAATAACCGTAAAGTAAATTACCATAAAATTACACAATCGGTTATTATGTTGTAAATATTTCAAACAACTTACAACAAGGAAGTAAAGCTTGAATAACAATTGTAAAACAATTTATTACTAATTCATAACCTGTTAAATAGATAAGTGTAAATCTGTTTTGCCTGAGATACTGTTATTGTGGGATATGGCGATTGCTGTTTGTGAAACCTATAAAGATACGATGGAAATTAATTTATAGATTATATAAATAAATAATCTATAGTAATTTTATAAAGCTGAAGAGTTTGTTGAAATAAAATGAAATGAATCATCCCGATATTCTTCTAAACGTACTCTCGTAAAGGCAAGAATATACTACGATGAAAATTGTTTATATACTTACCTATATAGAAACTGCACCGAATTTTAATATGCGTAATTATTATATAATATACTAGCTGATCCGCGCGGCTTCGCTCCCGTAGCATGTTACACAACATACTAGCAGCGCATCGCATTTTTCACTTGCGTTACTTCTGATCCCGTGGCAATTCCGGGATTAAAAGTAGTCGATATATTATTCTGAACCCTTACCTACATGTATACCAAGTTTCATCATAATCGGTTCAGTAGTTTTTGCGTGAAAGAGTAACAAACACACACACATATGTCCAAACTTTAGCATTTATAATATTAGTAGGAATATTTTTTATTTAACCCGAGGTTGTGGAGCATGGGCACGGGCAAAAAAAGAATTTTTAAATTTTTTCACATTTCCAAATAATTTTATTATATTTTGCAATACAAGAAAATGTTATTTTCCAACAAAATACCTTTACATAAATTAGCTAATACTACGTCGTTCGATGTGGGTTAATTATTTAGTTAGGCTTTAACACTAGTTCCCGCCCACGGGTACGCTTGTTCCTAGAAAGCGTGTTTTCACAAACTACCATTGGATTTATTGAATTGATAAGTAGATTGAATGCGTTTTATCTATTGCAAGGTTTAAAATTACGTGTAACATCTAGTTTAGGGTCTAAACATTTTTTTCATTAGCAAAAAAATATCATATAAAATTATTTTGTGAATTAAATTAAAATAAAGTAAAAATTCGAACCTTACAAACCAGATTTTTATATATCTTAAAAATAAAATAAAAATTTGCCGTAAAATATACTTATTATTTGATTGCTTAAATTAAATTTGAAAACAAAAAGACATACATTGCTAATATGGCATATTAGAAAAACATTTATTTTATATCAATATCACATATAAAGTTAATTTAATTGTGCACTAATTTATTCTAACAATTTAATAACGGGCATACAATTACTACAGCTAATAAGCAAAATCGATGACCGCTGATAACAGCAAACAGCTCGATGCTATCTACTCACTGGGTATTGTAGCAATTGAGCAATTAAGGACTTTCGACTTGTTTCGCTTATCTAATACTGAACGAAATAATTGTGCGTTAATTGTGAATAGCTACCGATTGTAAGATAGAATGGAATTCCTGAACGTTTATCTGTCAGAAAACAATGATTAGATCAGGGAAAGAGCGGCAAAGAGGTTTGAATTTGGAATGATGTTCCTGGTATTACGCGACTGAAAAGGTTTTATGAAATATTATGGCAAAAAAAGTTACTGGCTGGTTATAAAAAGTAAGTGACGTAGGTTAGATAAAAAATAAACTATCTATTATTTACGCATAGAAAAAAAATTTAAGTGAATCTCTTAATCCCAAAATCTGACTGAAGACGTTTAAAATTTTATTTGAATGATATTGAAATTGTTCAAAACCATAAGTTTACAGTCGGTATATGGCCCTTAGAATTCAAGGAACTCAATTGCGAGGGCGTGTCAATAATTTAATTTATATTTACATATAATTATCGCGTATATACTATAAATAATCGCAGAAAGCTTTCGCACGCCACGGGGCAGGCCAGACATGCAATACATTAATTCAGCAAATATTTCAACATTTATACATCTTATAATATAACGGTACCCATAAGTCTATGATTTCCAGAGCTATAGGGTAGCTACACACACGATATTATTCTGTACATTATTGTCAATATTATTGCGTGCTAGCCTTACAGTGATAATGTTCTGCTGACTTAACTTCAACAAATACATAGAAAGAGCGTCAATAAAGATGCATTTGTTGGTTTTTATTTAATTTCGGTTTTTGTTAGGAACAACCTGGCAGCGTACAGTCGCATCGGAGGCCCGGAGACTCGGAATGTCTTGGGATGACATAGAAAAAGCCGCAAAGGGCCGTTCGCAATGGAAAGCTATGCTACGAGCTCTATACTCCTGCTGAGGAGTCACGGGAATTGATGATGATGATGATGATGATAGGAACTTTTTGTCATATATTCTGACATAGTATTGTTTGTGAATACTGGTGTAATAGTTCGATGGATCAGATATCCGAAAGGATATTAGAAACAGCAAAAGAGTGTATTATTGTATTTACATGTAACAATTTTTTTTTTGAAAAATATTTTTTAAGTCAATTCGACTATCTGTCCATACTAAAACAACCACTGGGCCATTAGACAGTAATCATTTACTATCCTAGAAGGTAACATTAACCATTCCTTGTAAATTATAACGCATTGATCTCGCACTTTAATTAAACATAAACAGCTTTCTAATATTGCTTCGTATTCGAATTGAATTTTGTTTGCGGTGGAGTGAAAATGAAATTGTACATTACAAGCCATTTCTAGATATAGGAAATAATATATGTTGAATATTAAAAAATATTTAATTTACGTTATTTGAAAATTTGGTGTATCAATGTTTATTATTTGGGTTTTCAGCAAATAAGTAAAAAATGTTTATACTGTGAAATAAACTGATTATAGGAAGTATAATATTTCATTTAAATATAATACAAATTAATAGAGTATGCACGAACGTTTTGAAAAAAATGTAAAAACGTATTGACATTGGATACATGAGGCAAAACATACAAAAGGCAATACATATATACAAAATATTACAAAATTATTTTATTTAAAATAACCGTCTGACTTTTTTTCACGCCTGAACAACTGAGCCGATTTGGTGAAATTTTTTGTTGAAAACAGAAAAGGACATATTACAGAGCTTTTTTTCCGTAAATTCCACAAGAACGGGTGTGTCACGTATTATTTTAGTTTATTTAGTTTATAATATTTATATATTACAACAAACAATTATTTAAATATTTTATTTCATATTTATATACTTATTTAATCATGACACAATCATTCACTACACAAAAACATAGAAAATACAGACATTCATTACACTCATACAAAATAATTATAATATTTATTATTTTATGCAGGAGTCGCGGTATACGCGTAGTATGCGTGCCGCGACAAAAATATCAGGACGAATGCGGGTGATCAAATAATTTCTTGATCTTTACTCCACCACCGTTAGACGCGCAATCAGCGAAAGCATCTTAATCAAGTAGCATCGTTTATGTTCTCAAGTGTATATTCATTGTTTTCTCGTATTCTATGTTGTGTCTTGTGTTTTTCTTCTTATAAGTGTATTCTCCTTCTGTATAATAAACTGATAAAAGTGTTCGTGTTGTTTAAATTCCAATCCAAAAGGTACTGTACTATAAAAATTATTATTAAACACCCAGAACACTAAACGGGGAATTTACGCAGGTGAAACCGCGGGCACAGCTAGTTATAAATGTATTTTAGTACTATTAGCTAGTTGTAAGAGGTTAAGGTAATCATTATTGAAATACATAATTATCTTGTACTATATAAAACTACACAGATAATGTTCACTTTCTCTGTCAATTATCCGAGACAAATTACACGATTATAATCGATTAATTACGACGATGTAAAGATAGCTGAAATATAGGTAATGTATCTCTTCCTTTATCTGAGAAAATTGATTTTATAGAGTATAGAGTATGTAGCATAGATATTCTAGATCTATAGTAATTGGGTCAAGCATAGACAAGAGCAGCTATATAAGATTTCCTTTGAGTTTAGTAACTTGTACAGTACGTTATAGTTTTTCATAGTTAATAAGTTAACTATAGTTATTAATTATTTTTTATAGTTTTTTTGTTAATTAGTATTTATTTCACAAACTCCAATGAAATCTAAAATTGGAATAAAGTTTTAATAAATTTCAGAAGAAGAAGAACAGAAGTGACGGTAAACACCAGATATTTTGACGAAAATGAAACTTCAAGATAGTAAACGATATTAAAACATTTAAATTTAACAATAAAACAAAATGTTTTTGAAAAAAAATCTAGAATAACTTGTAGAATTAGTAGCTAAGTCATTTAATAAAAATTTTAACGAAAATATATTAAGTATTGAACACAAATTAAGACAAAAAATGTAAAAAAAAAATATAAAGGTCCATAGCCGCTCAATGAAGAGTTTATAATAATCTGTGCAATTTTGGCGGCAAGTCATTTAATGGCGGTCTGTCACGACAAATGAGCGCGAAGACAGGTTTCCATCCCGTTACCAAATGTAATGATGCCTATCATGTTTGTTTTTTAATTTTTGGGCACGCGATCTTGTCGTTAACAATTAAAAAACCAATAATTTTTGAGGTTACATCCATTGCTTATGAAATAGTAATTATAATTAATATTTCAACAGGAAAGTATAAAAGTAATTTTATATTTGGCTTAATTTTACGTTTTGCTTTATAATTATTGCAGAAAAATATGTTTTATTTAAATTTAATTCCTTTTATATATTTTTGGCTTTAAATTGGTTCACTACTTATTATTTTTCAATGGAATTATTTCCATATTTCTTATTTAACAACAGAATGTGAAATATGTACGCAATTGTTTTAATAAAAGCTAAAATAATGGAATCAAATTACACAATTGTTGATTGTATTGACCATAGAGCAATAATTTCATAGCTAAATATATCAGTAACCTAGTTTAACTTAATTATTTTGTAAATACGCACCCGTAATAGAAACTATTTCATGTATTAGTCATTCATATTGTAGCGTGATATTTTAAACGATAACTTCTGATATATAGTGATAAAAGAACTTCAAAAATAATGTTTTATTTGCTTATATAAATTAATTATTATTTGTTTTATATTATGAATTTTGTTTGCGTATTGCATTAGAACAAATTTTTAATCTATTCAGTGATTAATTGACAGAAAATACATTATAAGTAGGCCAAAAATTTCCTTATTGAATCAAAACCTAAATCATCGTGATTCTCGGAAATATTACAATTTTTTTTCTTCTTAGAATTTTACAGTTTTGTGGATTTTTTAATGTTTTTGTTAACTTTTTTGGGAACAGAAAAGTGGAATATAATATTTTAAAATATTGATTTTATTCTCAAATAGACTCTACAACTTCATACATATAGGTGTGTGGAATAACCTACTATCTTCGGTGTTCCGGAATCGTTACGACATTGGGACCTTCAAAAAAAGAACATATAGACACTTAAAAGGCCGGCAACGTATTCGCAGTGTTTAATATTGCAAATATCCATGAGCAGCGGCGATCGCTTACCATCAGGTGGCCTGTCTGCTCGTTTGCCTGCTTGGCTATAAAAAAAAAGCATCTCCCTCATAATTTGCATCAACAATATTCACAGATAAATCACACATCTCTAAAAATGACAGACACAGAGTGACATATTTAAAGGAACTAAACTATTAAAAACCAGAAGTATTTAAAATAAATGAATGCAAATCCGACCACGTTTGTATAATGAACCAGGAATCAAATGCATTAGGATTTAATGAAGCCATTTTTGTTTTTTCTCCGTCAATCGCAATTAGGTGTGACGGCCACGAGACACACGCAACGCTGATTAAGTGGCCAAGCGTGTGTCGGCACTTGAGAAACTAGATCTTTTCTTACTACTTTTCTAATTTATTGCCTAGGTTCCGACCGTGACTTTCGTTATGTAGGCGGTATTATTATATGTAATGTAATTTTGTATAAATTTTAATAATGTTTATTTTTTTTAACAGAATGGATATGTTATATGTGACAATCTTTAAGTGTACTATGTACCTATGAAGCTTAGCAAATAAATATAAAATTTTATTTATGTATTAAAGCTTAACCTTTGTGCCAATTTTATTCAAATCCGTCGAGATGTTTTTGAGTGATCAACATTTAAACATATTTTAGTGTGAAAAAGCTTATTACTTACTCGGATACGAGAGAAATTGCTAGGCAATAAAAGTTTTTTGGTTCTGGTACCAAAGAATCAATTTCAAAAAAATCTTACGTTTGATTCTTATTGGATAATCTCGTCTAGTGTTTAAATTCAACTCTCTATTTTTAAGCTCTTTTTGTAATTGTCAGTGTAAAAAGTGATATACAAATTAAATTGGTAATGAAAACCTTTTAAGGGCACATTTAATATTAATAAACTTTTTGCGTTCTAAATATTTTTTCTAATTAACTTAAAATATAATAAAAACTTGCATTATGTTTGAAATCTTATTAACACTAATTTTGCATAATACAATCTTGCACAAAATATTCAGTCGTAAACAAAATTATATTTTTAACAGAACACACGATTAACATACTGATGTGAAAAATTAAATGGGTGCAGTAAAGATAAGTGAAATTAATATTAAGTGCTCATATTTTGGCTATTCGTGACGGTTAAGACTTGAGACGTAAACTTGTGGAGGTCAAGTTATGGGCTGAAGCGAGCGAATCAAAATATTTTATAAATGCATAAGTACAGAAGTTCTTGTTCTTTTTCAATCCGTGACGCACTTACGAGTTTAGAGTTTCAATAATGTATCAAAGATTATGGATAGATTTTTATGTCAGAATATATTATGACGTTAGATTGACAAAATTCATAGCAAAGGCTATCCGTCGATAGGATATTGAAATCGAAGTGTAAATTGATAGATTTGTCTGATTTTAGTAAGCAAATCAAGGGATAGATAGATTATTGAAAACGGCCGTTAGTAGGGATAAACGATATCTATTTATACTGATATTGTTTACATTATAGTTAAAATTTGGATGTTTGGATGTTTGTGTGGTAATCACTAAACTCATTTTGATGAAACTTTATATAAAGATAGTATATTAGATGGATTAGATGACAGGATACTTTTTATTGATCGAAACTCACGCGAACACGCTGAACAAATATCAAATTCAAATTCATTTATTTGCCCAAATGTGTGTACTAATATGTCGGTTAGAAAACAAATAAAAAGCGAAAAATTTATTTATATTTGTTCTTTTTGTTGAGTATAATCGCCTGTAACTTGTAGCTAACAAAAACTGCTAATCACGTTCGGCGAATCAAAGGCGGCTCAATGGTAAAGAGTTACCGCTACCACCAGATTACAGGTGTCAAAATAAGCTAGCCTGAAACAGGTGACAGATAATAATAGATGTACATACAAACGATATAATACTTCGACTAACATTTATTGAGTTGAATTTTGAATTTAAGCAACGCATGACGAAAATAAAGGCATTTATTTTTCTTCAACTTATTTTTTTACTTAGAGACTTATTCTTTTTTTTACATAGAGAGAAATAGTTTTAATCATTAAGTTATTTTTTTTAGTTTAGAAGGATGTTCTGTGTGAAAACTTGACATTGACAACAAAAATTCCGTCTGACACAGGAGGGCCAGGAACAAAAGAAGAAAATTTCAATTTCACTTTTTTCCTTTCCTTATCCCTTCCCCTTCCTTCAAGTCGGTAAGGCACCTGATGTTGCAGATGTTCATGGGCTGCGGTCAGTCACTTAACATCAGGTGAACCGCATGCTCCTGATTGCCTGCTGTATCATAAAAAATTTATATCTTATAGTAAACTATTTAACCATTACCTCATATAGTTTACTTTTCACTTCAAAACAACTAATGCGATAATCCCATATAATTGACAAGCGTGTAAAAATTTCAATTAGTTTTTATACTTATACTTATTAATTGCGTTTGCCGTATATAGAATAAGTTATGCATACATATTTGGCGGTTGAATTTTAAATAAAGAATGAGTACCATGAATTAACCATGATTTAACGTTTTTTTTTTATAAATAATAAATACAAATACAGATTTATTTATTGATTGAAAACCATTTTAACAAATTAATATGCATTCATAGGCTCTCGAATTAGTTAAAAAAAACTGTAAGTAGGAAGCCGGTAGCTTCTTACAAATTTCAGGTCACAAAATGGCGCTTGTAATGTTAATACTAAGTTAGTTATGTACTAGTTAATGAAGCAAAGTAAATAACATAATAAGCGGCCCTTTTAAAATAATGTATTAAAGATTATGGATAGATTATTATGTCAGATTATATGACGTAAGATTGACAAAATTCATAGCAAAGGCTATCCGTCGATAGGATATTGAAATCAAAGTAAGTACAAATAGATAAATTTATTTGACTTTAGTAAACAAATCAAGGCATAGATACAATGTGGAAAACGGCCGTAAGAGATGATAGTAACAATACAAATAGCCGTGAACAGTCCTTTATAAAAAACCAGCCGCTCCCGCGATCTCACCCGCCTACCTTCTGATCCCGTGGCAACTACAGGATTAAAAGTAGTCTATATATATTTATAAAATCCTTACCTATGTATACCAAGTTTCATCACAATCGGTTCAGTAGTTTTTGCGTGAAAGAGTAACAAATAACATACATCCTATATAACATTATTGCGACGTGAACCATTTTTTTTTTAATTAGGACGTGGATATTCGGGACTATAGATTTGTTGGGGTATAATAGGAGAAGAACACCTCAAAACACCTCCCCAAAACGGTTCCTATCTCTCGTAATATATAGCTCCCCTGACCGATTTCAGCCATGGTGGCTAATCTCAACAGAGACTAGCCAGCTGCGCAGGAGATATTATAGTGCACAAGTGTACGCGCGAACACAGGTGCACTCTCTTTTCCTTTTACTCTCATGACTCGATGAGACGGCAGACCGACACGACCGGAGAGAGTTCAGGCGTATGACCGACGGCTTTTACGGGGGTGTTCCAACACCGCCAACTTCCAGACTCAGTGCTGTTACTATGATTTCTTTGTCAGAAAAATTCTAATAACATTTTTTTTGGCCCCACCCGGGAATCGAACCCGGGACCCCTCGATCTGTAGTCAAAGATGCAACCACTAGACCAACGAGGCAGTCAATAGGTAATATAACTCGTAATATAACAGTATATTGGCAGTAACATTTTGAACAACTTAACCGATTCGGTTCGCCTTGTAACTGTCGCTCGTTGCAAATTGTTACGCTTCCGTAATGCTATTTCAGTGCATATACAGGGTGTAGCGTAAAGACTGGATAATATAGTGCAGATAGAGGAAGCTATGACGATTGATTTGTAAAAAAACACTTCCACAGTTCCACAGTTGTATTTTCTACACTATATCAATTACAGTACTGTGGATCTGCATCTTGATTGGTTTGTAAAAAAACATTCACTAGTTCCACACTTATATATTTTCTACACTATATTAATTAGAGTACTTTACTTTAACATCCTTTACATCTTTAGTAATTTAACAAACAGTTGTTAAAGATAATTGTATATATCTGTGGAACTAGCGAAGTGTTTTTTACAAATCAATGAAGATGCAGTACCATTAATAGGTAACAATACGAATTATAAATTAGATTTTTTTTATTCTTTTTTTATTATAGAGACTTTTATCATAAAATTGCAATACACAAATTAGTTATGACGACTCAGAAATATATATTTTATGTTCAGTAAAACTCCCTCGGTTGTGGATATATTGTTATCTACTCTTAACGCCACATCCTGTATGATTGAAATCCTATTATGTAGTTATTTTGTTATTATGAAATGTAAATTTTTATGTTTTCTCGCTTATGTTCCAATTATATCAATATCCCACACTGTTAAGTATGCTAAGTATTAAAAAAGAAAATGGGCTGCCCAGTCAAAATACATAGTTATTTTATCGACAATCATATTAATTATTTTTTAAAAGTGTCCCATAAACGTAAAAAATTGGAGCAATTTATATTAACAAAAAAAAAATCAACATTTCAACACTATCAAAATAGAATTGATAATGAAACACTCTGTTTCACTATATTCAGAAAGATCACAGATTCATCTGAAATTAGGGAAATCTTTCATCTATTTTCTTTTTAGAAGTGATCTTAGTAATAAAATACATTTACAAACCTCTTAACGTCAAAAATGTCAAGCAATATGTCATTAAAATTAAAATAATTTATTCAATTATTGGCCATGTACTTGTCTTGTAAGTCTGTAACGTTTAATTATTTAAATAAATTGCAATATTGAAAGCTACTATGTTTAACCTAGCTGTTCTAGCTAGCGGCTTCGTTCCCTTCATAATATCATTCATTAATTCATTCATTCAATGTAATATTGCCCACTAACTGAGCTCCGTAGTTTCACCCGCGTATATATCCCGTTCCCGTAAGATTTTCGAGATAAAAACTATCCTATGTCATTCCTAGGGTTTCTAAGAATTTCGGTACAAAATTTCATCCAAATCGGTCTCGTAGTTTCGGAGCCTATTCAATACAAACAAATCTTTCCTATTTATTATATTAGAATAGATACCTATACCTTTATCGATTAAAAGTTTAACGCAAGATTTCTCGAATCGGATCTGTAGTTCCTTGTATACAGGCGTTCAAACAAACTAAAACTAAGCATAGATTCCATTTACGATGCTAATTATATTTGCTTAGTTTTTTATCGATTATTAGTTTCCTGCAACTTTGTAATATATTTAAATTTTTCTCGATATTCAAGATAAACAATATGAATCATTACAATAATATATTGTATAATGGATTAGCGAATAGGCGCCACTCAGCTGACTCACTTCTTATTTATATTTACATGTAGAGGGCATTAGTATTGGTAGGGCTGCCAACGAATTGTTATCATTAATTCATCATAGTCATAAATTTTTAAATTATTGTACTTTATAATAAACTAGCGACCCGCCCCGGCTTCGCATGGGTTTAATGGATGATATTATACATAAAAACCTTCCTCATGAGTTACTCTATCTATTAAAAAAAACCGCATCAAAATCCGTTGCGTAGTTTTAAAGATTTGAGCGTTCATAGGGACATACAACATGACACATGACAGAAAAAGCGACTTTGTTTTATACTATGTAGTGATCATAATACGACTGAAACGTTTACAAAATTATACGAATATGAGAACCCTTTCAGCCCTGTTCAGTATTTCTGGAAGTTTCAAATTTTTCCGGTTTTTCACGGGTATCTTCTCATTGAAGTCAAGATTACAAACTGACAGACATAAGCTGAATTTATTCTATCTAAAGATTTCAGTAGGTTATATTAGTTTCACTTGAAATATAAATGTGATGATGGCAATAATATATTTGTCATCGAGTAATCTTCGAGTTTTTTTATTGTGAAAAGTTTACCTTAGTATACAAAGTTGGTTGGTAGTTTTTGACTTTTTTGTTGCTGTCTAGTAGTTTCTTTAGTCTTTATAATATAAGTATAGACCAATTTACTTATATCCAAACGACTACAAAAGGATCTAGTATTTTTTCCATATTAAATAAAATACTTTTTTAAAGGATTTTAAACGCGGTTTTTTAACGCGATAATAATGTATTACTATACATTATTATTAACCCGACGTTTCGATCATAATAAATCCTTTAAAAAAGTATTTTATTTAATACAACAGGATCTATTAATATTTGATGGGTGTGTAGCAGCCCTATAGAGATAATGCATATGTAAGCTATACAGGTCATTTGTTTAATCCACTTAATTTGCGTGCAAATCGATTCTTATTATGGTATTATAAATACCGACTAGTAAATAACTCTTTAAGGATGTATTACTGGTACATTTTGTTGAATATTAATGTTTCTACGTCTAAAGTTATAAGAATTTTCAAAAAGTATTTACACAAAATTATAACAAAAAAACAAATAAAAATATGAGAGGGAAACTCCGGTTTTGCGTCTCATTTAATTTATTTAGCCCTTTATACCGAAATAGTTACCATTTTGATTTGATCAAAACGTTAGATTACTAAATTATTTACGTATTTCGGTCCTTGAGGCAAAGGCCTCCTCGATCTCGGTCAGTGTGCCTGTCTTCTGCCACCCTGGTCCTGGTATGGTCCTAATTTAGCGATACCCCATCTGGGATACCCTCAACATGAATTCCTACCTTTATGATTTTGCCCCCTAAGTTTAGATATTTTCGGCTTTACGGGGATTTAGTAAGCACTGAATATAGATTATAAGGTTATCCTTAGATTATAAGTTCATGTAAGGTATATGTTGTAACGATATATTAATAAATAAATAAAAATAAATAATACTCAAAAGTGACGTCTGGATGAAATCTCCCGGTGACCGGGAATACAGATATACGCGGGTAAAACCCAGAAGAAAGAAGGCTATGAAACATAAGAAATAAA
>LQNK01001687.1:108779-136609 GCA_001586405.1 Phoebis sennae | reverse complement strand
TCTGCTGGGGAGGTGGTAATTGCACCGGTGCGAGCTTGGCCCAATCGTGCAATGCTCGGCTCCCACTCTTTTATCGCTGAAGATGTTATGTAGCAGAATTACCCTTAGTCACCTCTTACGACACCTATGAGTAGAAATGGGGTGGCGACACATGTATTCTAACCCGTTGCCACACGACAATCGACAATAGCCTTATGCCTAACATATTTATTTTTTTATTTTTATTTTTATTTCAAGAATCTCCAACAAAGATATATGCTAGGTTTTATTTTAATTTTATTCTTGTCTGCCAGCTTGGTCAAGTGATCGGCCCAATCGTGCAATGCTCGGCTCTCCTTAAAATTTATATTAATATTAATGTTAATGTCACTCTAATCGAATTTTCAGCCATTGCGACCAATCTCAATAGAGTTTACGCAAGCAAGACATTTTGCTAAAGTATGTATACACAGGTGCAGTCTATATTCCTCCATTCTCACAAAAAGTTAAAATTACATCCGGATATGCGAGAATTATAAAAAAAATCGAGACAAAAAGAAATTTAAAATGTTATATATTATTCCAATAGTTATTATATTTTGCATGTCGTTTACATAACGGCAAAACATGTGAAACAATTTTTTATGTAACACCATGTAAACCATGTTTTTGCAGAATAAACGATTATGAATTATAGATTTTTCTGGTCACGGTTTAAAGTTTATTATTTGCAAATTATCTTTCCACTTTCAAACGGCTAATACATACAAATGTTAATTTAATACTGATCTAATATTCATGTATTTACATATTTGATAGTTACAGTCGTGGGCGATCGTATCGGCTTTTTGAAAGCATTTATCTATGAAAATTATTCACTATTTTAAGATAGTAAAATATTAATATCTAATATGGACATTGATTAAAATATTTTATTATATTTTTTTTTTGAAAATTTAGGCGTCCGTGTTAATATGTTTTTTGATATTTTCTTTTGGAAATACACATTGTTTCCGCTGTTACTGTTTCTAAAATTAATATTGAATTTACTGGCCAAGCCAATTTTGGTTATATATTTTGTTTTTTTTTTTTGAAGAAAAACTTTGTTTCTAAAATTCATTGAATTCACTTGTCGAGCCTGTTACAAGTATAAAATAAAAGCATTTTTATAACAAGATTTTTTTCAATATTTTGTTAGACGAAACCGCTTTCTCCATTCATAAACCTAAGGTTAATTTTTCTTGCAAGAAAAAAGGCACAATATTTGTAATGCTAGCTTCCAAGTTTAAAGACATAAGTGATCTTGATAGATGCTGTACAGTGGATCTTGTTACTTTCTGTGGTTACGTTCATGAGAGCAGCGATTTTAGTTTAATTTAAATAATTATGAATGAGTGTTTTCAATGGCGATATTTTTTAGGTAAAAGTTATGATTTTTGTGTATCAATTCCACCGAAATTACTGGGCGAATTTGATCACAGGATAACTTCTTTTCTTTGCGCTTAAATCATTGAACCGATTTTGATGAAATTTTGAACAGATATTGTTTGAATACCTAAAAAAGATGCAATTGATCCCAGAAATTCTATGAGAACGGGAGATACAAGCTGGTAAAACCGCGGGGCACGGCTAGTTGATAATAAATGATCTATTATGAAGATATCGAAAATTACTAAATCATTTTATAACGACATTATTAAATCATACTCTCATACTATTACAATGACAATACAATGTAATGAAAGTTTAATAAACCCCATTAAATATCTCACCCCATCTTAATATGTTTGCTTTATCATCAAAAACAACAACAACGATTATCTAATATTCGTTACTGGCAATGACATTTCCCGCCAAAAATAGTTTTTAAAAATAGAACATACATTGTAACACAGCTTCCCATGAACTCTACATTGTAACATCAGATTGGAGCCAAGCGTTCAATCTACCGCGTGAAAAATATTATTTATATATGTGGTTATAGACGAGGTTATGCGTATTTTATAATAAACGTTTATAGGGAATAAAATGTGTTATTCCATTTTTATTTTAAAGTGTTAAAGCAAGCGTAGAATGCGGTTCACCTCATGTTAAGTGACTGACCGCAGCCCATGAACTTCTACAACATCAAAGTGTGGTAAATGCCTTGCGGGCTTGAAGGGAGGGATGGGATAAGGAGAGGATTCATAATGGGAACATGATGGAAGAGGAATGGAATGGGAATACAGGCCCCCGCTCACCATACGAAACACAGTGCAATACTGCTTTACGTCTTGCTTCTGCTGGAAGAGGAGGTAATTTCACCGGTGCGAACGTGGCCTAATCGTGCAATGCTCGGCTCCCACTCTTCTATTAATGAAGATGTTACGCAGCAGAATTACTCTGTCACCTCTTACGACAACCACGGGTAAAAATGGGGTGGTGACACATGTATTCTTTATTACCCATCGTCACGAGGGTAAAAGACACATATTCCTTTAACTATATTTATTTATTTATTTTCACTAATACATTCATTAAAAATTACATCTTATAGACTATGTGTGGTGAACTCGTCACTTGTTTAAATTGGACAAATTTTTACAATTTAATAAAAAATCAGACAGTAAATTTTATAATCAGGTAATTGAAGGGGTAAGCATCAGTAAGGGCAAAATCAATATTAAAATATACATAGAAAAATATATATTTTAATATTGATTGACAAAAAACTATAATAATCGCTAGTTTACTTTCTATAGTCGCCTAACAATGTAACATTAGCTAGTGCATTGGAACGCGTTCGGTCTTCCTCTCCTATTAGACAGACGTGAACGGTTCTGAAACTATCAGGTGTACGGAAAAATCTAGCGCGTAATTAACATAGAAATCGACGGGGCTTGAATTTTCTAGATTATCTTAGAACTTTTTAGTCTATGTAAATGTTGTTTGTTACTCTTTAAACTACTGAACCGATTGTTGAAAGTTTGTATACATATAGGTAAGGGTTCAGAATAACTTATAGGCTAGTTTTAATCCCGGAGTTGCCACCGGATTAGAAGTTACGCGGGTGAAACCACGGGGCCAGCTAGTATTATACAGGTGAAATATTACGGTCCATGCCTGCTATGCGGAAATGGTATTTCATTAATTGTTTTCATGATTTCTTAAGAAATTCAAACCACAGATAATATAATATTATTCCAAACATACTTAGTTTGGTTATTATTAATAGAATAAATATTTCCGAACCGCATTCTACTTCTTCCTGCTTCCATCAACAATATTATAAATCGGAAAACTTTGTTTGTTTGGTTGTAATAGGCTCAAAAACTACTGGACTGATTTGAAAAATTCTTTCACCATTCGTAAGCTTTATAAACGAGTAACATAGATTTTTTATAGGCTATATATACTACGGGTGCGAAGCCGCGTGGACCAGCTAGTCATAAATAAAATGTCGGAAATAATAAATAAATAAATAAATATTCCTGGATTTAATACAACGCCATCTAGTACCAAACTAAGCAAAGCTTGCACTATGGAAACTAGATAACTGATAGACATACTTATAAATACTTTTTTTGTAAATACATACTATAGATAAATTAACACCCAGACAGTAGAAAATTATAACGTTCATCACATAATTTTCTGCTCGTGGGGATCGAACCCACAACCTAAGGCACAATAGATCATGCCGAACCACTGCGCCAATCGGGTCGTCAAATGTGTTTACAATGTAACACAAGCTATGTGCACTGGAACGCGTCGGATCTTCCCCTCTCATTATATCAGGTGAAAATCTAACGTAATGAACATACAAAGTGACGGGGCTTGAATTTTATAGCTTATTAGTATGAAATTACTCTGTTAACAGTAAAACTGGTGTTTTATAGGCTTCATCCAGTTTTTTTATGAAAAAAATATTTGATCACAACTCAAAATACAAATATTGTTTTAAACAAGCAAAAAAAATGCAGGTGAGTTAATGATGATTGCTTATTTGTATGTTTTGGACGTCTCTAAAAAGAGCAAGAAAGAACGAAAGATATTTATTTGCAACAACTATACACATTCATATATTTAACAGATATGAACTAAGATAAACAAAACAAAATTAATAAATTGATATGCACATAATTGGTACACATAAGAGCTGAATAGATTTCGATAAAATTTTCTTTAAAGATAGACCATGAAAATGTGATCTGGGCAAACACCGGTAGCTGCTGCCGAAATAAAAGCTTATAACCGTCAATTTAATTACAGCAGAAACCATACTAAGATAACTATTGTATGAATCATTCTTCAAAAATACATTTATGATATTGTAAAATGTTGCCAAGTTCTAAACTAACCGATCATGCGTTACATTAGTTAAAGGTGAACAATCATTTATGATCAAAATAAATAGAATAATTGTCTTTCAAGACAAATACATTATTTTTGGTTTGTTTTGCACTCTGCGTCTTGTCTTTTCATAACCATTTCAGGTTGCTTGGAAGAAATTGCTAACTAAGAAGCCCACCTTTGTCTACAAAATTACAAAAATTGAAATTTCTTTTCCTTAGTTTTGTTATAAAAAGTGTAGCTTATAAATAAATAGAGACATTACAAAGAGCTTACTAATTCATTCGAATTTCCGTTTCTCGTATAAACTTTAATCGACCTTAGAAATTAGAACAACCGATGGACTTGATATGAAATGTGGTCACAAATAAGACAATTTCTACATTTTATCCAGTAAATACGAAATTCACCCTTAAATAATTTCCTTTAAGACCTAAATTCATGTTACGTATTTATCGATTCATAGCACGAAAGCTGCTAACAATGTTATTGACATATTACTTGCCCTTTACCATCAATTACAAATCCTGTATAACGAGACTCGAGTTATTTACACCAAATCGTTATTTCTAAATATCACGGCACTATCGCTGTTTTTGAATGACGGCGCCATTCATTCGGCGAAGAAGAAACGCAATGTATGTCAAAGCAGCGATTGTACCGAAAATAAATGGTGTTAAAGGTTATCGTAGTGAACAGTAGCTATCAATCATTCATTGATTTAACTTTATAGGGTTAGAGGGAATTGAATATACATTTATAGTGATTCGTGTTAAAGTACGGGTTTCGTGCCATTTGAAGAAGATATCTGACCGTAGGATCATTGAAATGACATAATGGTGCTTCTACACAGAGGCTATTTTAATTTTTAAGCGAATACAACATCAATGAAAAGAAATATATACAGACCATAAAAATTTAAAATTGTAAAGGAAAAATGAAAATAAAAAATAATTTATTTGTAAAGTGATTGTGTGAGTGTATGTTTGTTAGTGTGTGTTTGAGCTATTAGAGTTTATAATATGTAGTGGAAAAGCGGTAGGTCCTCAGTATCAAAATGAAGAGGAAATGAAAAAAAATATTGATTGTACAAAAACATGATTTTTTTCTAGTTTAATTTAGTATATATTTCTCGTCAAAAGTATCGGAAAGGACATATTGTAAAAAAGTTATTAGGTACCATTTTGACGTCACGAACAGCGCAAGCGCAGAAAACCTTCCGGATAAAACTACAAAATAACTGGACTAACAGTGTTACGTTTGTTAAAATTACAGGATGTATAACACCGAATACAATAACAATTTCGCTTAAATATTTAACTACCCTCAAAATTGTTTACATCAATTTTAATAAAACCCTTTTTAGCATACGCTGATACTGTCTTTTATGGTTTGTCCACATGCCAAAGGTTTAATAGCCGGTAAAAATATAAAGAGGGTTTGAACAAACAAGATAAGCACATTTGAATCAGCCCGACCCTTTGTTGCCGCACTTTTAGTATTCATTATTGTAGAGTAGAAATGCGTAGAGACTTTTAAATATATTGTGTCAAATGATAATTTGGACTACAAATTAAATTTGAGATCTGTGTAGTGTCGATTTCCGAATTTAAATACTAGTCTTGTGAATACTACAAACAAATTTGTTACATATTAATTTAATTGCATAATTAACACTACATAGGTACTCTTTATTGACTGCGAGGTGTCAGAGTTGAGATGGTGTTTGTATGTTGTACGATAACTTGAGTTCCATTAATCTGGATACAATTTTGTAGGCAAATAGTCAAAAAACAAAAGAAAATGTCGAGTTCAAAGATGTGTGAAATCGGAAGCGAGTTGCGTAGATAGGAGGGGTAATGTAAGGGATTTTCAATATAGATATAGACGAGTGTGGTATCAAATGAGGGGCCTTGATTTATACATTACAACCCGAAGTCTAGCCACTAGTATCTCGATAAACAGAGTTTTATTTTCATACATCCACGTGGTCTCTACATGGCGCCTACACTATAATCCGATTCGCCTATCGGTGTTAAAATATTCAATTACGCGGTCAAGTGCTCACCTCACGGGTTCATTGGCACCGGGGAATAGGAATCATTTGCGAATTATACCTGAATAGGCAAGTCATCTAAATAAATAAAGATCACTATCTAGTCCCAAACTAAGCAAAGCTTGTACTATGGAATCTAGATGACTGATATACATACTTGAACATACTTTTTTTGTAAATACATACTAAAGATAAATGAACACCTAGACAGTAGAAAATCACAATTTTCAGAATTTTCTACTCGTGGTGATCGAACCCACACCCTCCGGCGCAATAGACCATTGTTGTATCTATCGCGCCAATCAGGTCGTCAAAATAATGATTTCACCCTTTTGATACGGTGGTTGGACGTCGTTTGACCGAAATTGAGGAATTGGCTAATAGTTGCCAACTTAAATGTCAAATCTCAACATATTTGATTTGAAATACGATATATATTTCATAAAGTGAATTCATAAATAGAATAGAAATTAGAATATATAACTAAAATTTTAATTTTGTTAAATGTCGCAAGAAACTTAAATGTATCGATAGTTTGTTAATTGTTTAAAGAACCTCATAGTTCGCCTGTTTCATGTGCCGCATACAGAAAAAAGCTTAATTAAGAGCAGATGTATAAAAGCCAAACAAATAGAGACTTGAATTGAATATAAAGTGGTCAAAACCGAGGTCCTAAGGGCAGTAACTCAATCACTGATAAATATAATATATATCCTCATTATAATATTACCTCATCGTATAACAATAATGACAAAGTATCTAAGAATGCTGCAAAGGCTGGCTGCAAATTATTTTATATTAAAATCAGTACAAAAAAGCTAAAATTAAAAAAGAACAGCGCTAACAGCTAACTCTAGCCCTAAAAATTTCAAGTTGGCAACACTGAATCATTCCAAATTCAAACGCATTTTTTAAAGCACGTTTCTGATTGGCAGACTGCAACGCTGTTATTACGGGAGATGAAGTTATCAAAATTTCAAGGAAATTGATGGTTCGTCGGCTTTCGCTTTCGTCTGTTTACTTATAATTTAATCGGGGGTGATTAAGCCGTATCGGGCTGATGCTGGAGGCCGATGATTAGGGTTGCCGCTTGGTGTTTTTTGTATGCAATTATATTCCTTTTTTCAATACTTTTGCAGTGTGTTATAAGTTTTATGATGTGTTTGTACGAATGTGTTTATTCGGTATATCGGTAGTTGGTTGTGTGATTTTATACTTTATATGATATGGCAAATATCAAAATATATATTTTTTGTAAATATCATAATATTCAAAATATTGTATGGAATTTTTATGTATTATACCCCATGAAATTAAACATATTTTATGATATTTTTTAACTCTATTATTTTCCACAATTTGCTCTGATAGAAATTTGCTTTTGGCTCCATGTACTGTGCATATAAATAAATAAAATAAAAAAAATTGCTAATTCTTTCTTAAACACGGCAACCCTATCCACACCTGTCATTATAATCATTACAACGTCTTCCAAAATTAGCATAATTAGGGAATTAATTTCAATGCCCCAAACCGTTAGTTAAACCATAATGTATTAGTAATATGCAATATGCTATTAGCTACTTATGTTTGTAAAATTGTTGTGAAATATGTAAATGATGGCCACACTCGAAGAATTAATACATCATTTTATGAGAGTAAATATGTATAATTATATTTAAGCATGGATAAAGATAGTTAGGTTATTAACTTCGCAAGATTATATTATGATGTTAGTATTTATATTATCTGTGGTCAAAGATGAAGTAACTGGAACGGACCGACGAGGCCGGCAGCTCTAACTAAACTAGTAGCTCACTCCGAATTAGACCTTATGTTGTTAAGTATAAATCCTTTTGGTACACACACTCGGCTATATTTATATGAAAATACCACGGGGCTGTTTTTCTTTATAAACCCCCTATCCCCACTGATTTCTCTTATCTAAACTATTCGCCTATGAAATTTAATCAAGATCAGATAAATAATACTCAAATTATCGTCAGACAAAGTTTCATACTTACATACAAACATACAATCGCCCGGCCATCTCGACTCTGAGACCTCGCTTCGCTATTAAACGGCTGTTTTAAAACTTAGATCATAAGCTACGAACCTCGTTTTACATTAGTTTTAATAATCGACATGTGCTAAAAATACAAGATTTCACTCTTAAACCTTACAGAAATCTTAGGTCAAATCTTACACAACTATACTACAGGCGAGGTAAATTAATTGTGAACTTAGAGAAAGTACAGTTTCCAAGTTAACTATGAACTGAGATTTGCTGATACGTATACCGCTTTACGTAGAACGAATTTAAATCAGTTAATGACTTTCCTAAACATTTTATAAAATAGATTAACTAAGACAAAGTGGGTGCACAAATGTCTTGTTAAATTGAATTGAAATGAAATGAAATGCTTTATTAACCACCACTATAGTATATAAAGAAGACATTTTTCTACCTTTTCTAGAAAATATGTAAAGGCACTTAGTATAAATTTTAATAAAAATAAAATAAAAGCTATTTGGAACTTTTTAGTTCGAGGAAGTTGGTTCTATTTTATGGCAAAAAGTTATTTATATATATATTATTTTCCATATGAAAGGTACTCTTTTGAATGCAAGAATAATTTTGCCAAATCGGTCCATAAATGCCGGAGATAAACGTTGTAATTATGTATTTCTTACATAATGTCAGTCTCTTTTTGTAAAGTTTTGGCCATTTTAACAACCGTTTTCAATATTCTATCTATCCCTTGTTTTGCTTACTAAAGTCAGGCAAACCTATCTATTTGCACTTACTTTGATTTCAATATCTTACCGTATACATTTGCTATGACTTATGTCTATATATTGTCATATAATCTGACATAACAATCTATCCATAATCATTGATACATTATTGAAAATGGCCGTAAATCATTTATTATAGTCATTAGACCTTTGTAACACCTTTGTACCTAGTATAATAATTAAAAATGTTAAATATTACTGTAAAATCATCTGTCGTATTTAAATAAGGTAAAAAATTATCTTAACATATATATGTATATAAATTGCATGTCACAGTGTTTGTCCGCGATGGACTGCTAAACTACTTAACCAATTTTAACCAAATTTTACACACCGTATGCAGCTTGATCCAACTTGAAAGATAGGATAGTAGTCCAAGCGTGCGAAGCCGCGTGCGGAAAGCTAGTTTATTATAAAATAGCTCGTAAGGTACTTTTTATTAAAAATAAATAAATTATAGTCCACTGCCATTATGAAAATCTATGTATGTAATGGAATTTTTTATCAGAATCATACCCAGGACGTTTTGGTTAAATGCACTAACGCCCTGTTCCTATAAACGACGGAACGTCTTATTATAGATACACTTTAGACTTACGCCTAGCAGGATATTGTACTGTCCGTAAGTAAAACGACACGTTTTATTTTTATAGGAACCGGGCAAAGACCATCAAGTTATTCTAAAAATACAAAATAATCGAATAAAATATCTTAAGTACCCGACAATACCGTTAATATCCTTATCGGAATAACTGTAGCATACGGAAGGATTGTTACCGATTGGGAGCTCGTAAACATTAGTAAAGTGATTTTAATTTCTATATGCGCCCTTACGTTGGTGTAGTGTGGACATTCTTGTAATTATGAGGGCGTTTTATAATAAGTGGAATAATATATATTAATGTTGTAAAGTGGGAATGTTTTTTGTTTGAACATGTAAATCATTGGAAATAGTTTGAATAATACTCGCTCATTAAGATAGACAGGTTCAATAGCCAATTGATAGTATGTAGTAGGTGCGCGGATGATACCGCGGGGCAAAGCTAGTCTTATTAAAAAATAAGAAAGATCTTTATTTTATAATTGGTGAATTGTGGTTTTTGTGGTTTATATATAAATACTAGCTTTGCCCCGCGTTTTTTCCGCGAATATCTCTCGTTTCCCTGGTATTTCGGGGATGAAAGTTATCCTATATCCTTTCTCGGGTTTCAAAAAATCTTTGTACAAAATTCCATTTCAATCGATTTAGTGGGTTAGGCGTGAAGAAAAGACAAACGGATAGACAGACAGAATTACTTTCGCATTTATAATATTACTTCTAGCCGTGTCGCGATGGTGTCGTTTTCTTCAAAATAAATTAACTGGAAAATAACCTGATACTAAATTATACATGTAAACATTTCATGAATCCACTATTTTAACAATCACGTAACAAATTTAAATTTCAAATTAATAGAAATTAGAAGTTAGAACTTTAATTCACGTGTTCAAAGAATGTCCACACCATTCTTGCGTTCCGGAGGTACATTAAATCAAACAGACAAATATATTTATTAGTTCAATATTTGGGTGGGTTGAATTATGCTGTTAATGTCCCATAAACATTATTGTTGTTTACAGACCACCAACATGGCTTCCTAGATAGGACTTTAATGTTATGAATTAACAATACATACTTTGGTAAATAAAGATTTAATACTTTTAATGTATTATTTTTTGTGACAGTTATATTAGTATTAAGTGAAGTTATGTCAATAGTAGGCGTATGTATGGTAAAATAAGTAATAATATTATATGTTCGTCGCCATCTTTAATAACAAAAGTATCGTTCCTCTGCTTCTGTTACTTACGTATATTTTAAAGAAAAAAACAAGCTCAGATCGAGTCGGATTCGCGTAGGATTTATAAATTAATTTTAAATTTTATAAATTAATTAAACTCAATTAATAAAACCGATTGGCGTGTTAATTTATCGATAGTGCGTATTTACAAAAAAGTATGTTTAAGTATGACTATCAGTTATCTAGTTTCCATAGTACAAACTTTGCTTACTTTAGGACTAGATGGCGTAGTGTTAAATGTCCCTTAACATTTATTTGTGACCTTTGTCACTACCAAATATTCGTAATTTATTAATAAATGAAACTCAATTAATGAAAGTAACCGTTTGAAATGTGTTGGAATGTGCATTAACGTGCTGAATTTAGCAGACTGGCCTTATGCTTAATGATGTTCTTTGTGGATAACGAATTTGATAATGACGTTAGATTATTATGGATATGAAATATAAACTAGAATTTGTATATATGAAAATGCGTGTTTATTTTTACATTCTAAATAATAAATTGGGAAACTTAATAATTCAAATGACTATGCAAAAAATAAATTAAATAAGTAATAATGTTAAAAATAAGTAGGGATACTAAAAAACTACTATGTAGCTACCGCAAAAGTAATACATAACTAACGAATTCTACCTAACTGCATAATCTTCACTAATATTATAAAAAAGGAAAACTTAGTTTGTTTGGATGTAATGGATAGGCTCAAAAACTACTGGACCGAATGTAAAAAATACTTTCACCATTCAAAAGCTACATTATTCATGAGTAACATAGCCTATATTTTATAACATTATGCTACGGGAGCGAAACCATGCGGCTCAGCTAGTATGAAATGTAATAGATGGACAAGTATATGAAAATGTAGGTGCACTTTCTATTCCCCTTTTAATTCCTACATCAAATTAAAAAGATCAAATACAAGACTGATGATCTACCACAAGATAAAAACTATTTACTTTTAACTCATACATCGTATCCATACAAAACCAGCCTTATTACGAAATTTAGCGGCACCTGAATGCTTTATTACCAAAAGTTTTACCTTTTGATAAGCGCGTGACACCGCGAGATACGCGAAGATTTAAAGCCCTTTGCCAGTTGCTGATTGGAGATTTGTGACTACTGAATATTTTTTTTGCATAATTTGAAAATGCTTAGGTGAAAAAAAATTGGTGAGAAATTGAAAGGAATATTTTTTGAAAGAAAGAAAGAAAAAAGATTTATTGCCATTTACATTTACTCATCCGATTTAAAAAATTGTTTTAGTGTTAGATAGCCTATATATCATCCCGATATTCCCACGGGAGGGACGCCCAGCTAGTTAGTTACACAGTGTCCATAGTAGCTTTGCTTAGTTTGGGACTAGATGGCGTTTATTGTCCCTAAATATTTATTTATTGCATTTTATAACTATTTACTATAACTAAAAAATAAACTGTTTTGTTTATACATATTTTTTTTTGTATAAATAAGTTCTTTATATATATATATATATAAAGAACTTATATATACTCAATGAAGTTTTATTTGGGAGAAACCACTGGCTCCCGACATAGTTTTTTTTAACTAATTCGGGAGCCTATGGGTTCATTTACTATTTTACCAAGTGTTTCTTTTTCATGCCAATAAATGAATTATTATTTGTATTTGTATACACTCTTGGACAAGAATCAATCTTTCTCTAAAGCAGTGCAACCACTTTTGATTTTCGTATATCTGAACCGGTTTTATTCGGTAATGATTTGCGTATGTTTTATGTATTTGCTTCTGAATTATCTTTTAATGAGGGGTTAGAACCATCCTGAGAATATTAATTGACTAATAATAATATAATGATTGATTCAATGCAGTTTTGGTTGAATTAAAATCAATATTTGAGTACTTGTTTCTTTTGGTTTTGCGTAATGAATTTAATTTGTTAAAGTGAATTCTTTACTTAATTATTATAATGAGTAAGTAATAAAAATAATCTTTATTGAAATTAACTTATTATAAGCTCTTTTGATGACTGATCATGATTTGTAGCGCCTCGAAAGAAGCCAATTGAACGACTTTGACTTTGACTTTGACTTGTCTAATCGACCAGTATCAGCCGGCAGGGTGTCCCGTAATGATGACAAGAGATGACATTTTGATGTTCTAGATGTTGTTAGTTTTTGAGCCTTTTCATTACAAACGAATATTTGAAACCTCATGTTAAGTATGTATGTATGCTGTCACTTAACATCAGGTCTCAAAAAATGATAATTTATATCCTAGTTAAATGCGATTGAAGCCGCGAGCAGAAGCTAGTCTGCACTAATATTATAAAGAGAAATACTTTATTTGTTTGTAATGAATACGCTCAAAAACTACTGAACCGATTTAAAAAATTCTTTCACCATTTGATATTTGATAGGCTATAAATAACATTATGCAACGGGACCGAAGCCGCGCGGTTCGGCTAGTATTCAAAAGAGGCTTAGTTTTGTTCAACCTCCCTTAATGAACGGAAAGATTTTAACTTCGCCGCAAATATCCTATTCTACTCCTCTTCCAACTTTCTATAATTAATCCTCTCCTTATCCCCTCCAAACCGGCAAGGCATCTGCGACACTCCTATGTTGCAGATGTTCACGGGCTGCGGTCAGTCACTTAACATCAGGTGAACCGCATGCCCCGCTTGCCTGCTTTAACAAAAAAAAATGTTCTGTAACTTCAATAACAAACCAGCAGGAATGTTTCCTCCATAAGTGGCCTTATCAGAAACAAATTACTTATTTACTCTTAACGCGCTCGTAAAAACACAATTAAATAGCCATTAACCATATAATCATAAGGACGAATCCGACAAACGTTTTATTGATCGAAAGACCAACAAAGTACGTCGTAAATATTTTATTAGTGTTTAATCTTGAATTCGCCAGGAATCTTGAGAGGGGTGGGAAACGGTTAAACGGTTGGTTATCGTACTGAGAACACTTTTTTATTTATCTACACTAATATTATAAAGAGGAAAACTTTGTTTGTTTGGTTGTAATGAATAGGCTCAAAAACTAATAGACCGATTTTAAACATTCTTTCACCGTTCGAAAGCTTCATCATCCACGAGTAACATAGGCTATATTTTATAGGCTTTATAATTAATATTATGCTACGGAAGTGAAGCCGAGCGGATCAGTTAGTTTATTGATAACTAGCTGAGCTCCGCGGTTTCACCCGTCTATATATCTCGTTCCTGTGGGATTTTCGGGATAAAAACTAACCTATATCATACCTTTCAAAGAATCCCTGTACAAAATTTTATCCAGATTGGAATTTTTAAGCACCGTGGTAACCAATCTCAATAGAAACCAGTCACTTTGTACATACATTATAATGCAAAAATATGCGCAAACACATATGTGCCCTATATTTTCTTAATCTTGTGTACGCAGCTCTATTGACAGACGCACACACGCATTTTTTTAATCAACAATTTTTTTAAATTAGGGTATACATTAATATATCCTAGAGTGTAATCATCACTAATGTTAATTACTTTAACACATGACGTCACTACTGAACCATTTTGTTCTTGCGAACAGCTGCCGTAACTACTACTCATATTAAAGTTTTACGAGTCTAGAATAAAGGATAATCAAATGTAACAGTCGAATGAAGAACGTTGTAAATGTTATTATAACAGTAATAATTACGGCTAATTTCAATAGAGACTAACCAACTGTGAAGGAGATTAACTGTTATACAAATATAACAGCTAATAGCTCCTCTGACCGATTTCGGTCATGGTGGCTAATCTCAACAGAAACTAGCCAGCGCAGGTAGACAGGTAGATATTATAGTGCACAAGTGTACGCACGAACACAGGTGCACTCTTTATTCCTTTACTCTCATAACCCGATGGGACGACCGACGACTTTACGTGCTCTCCGAGGCACGGGGATGTTCCAACACCAATTGAAAATTATATACATGTGTAATATGAGAACGCTTAATCTTTTAAATAGATGAGAAGTAACTCTTTTAGTCTAATTATTTTTTCACAACATCGTTATGTCCTATGGTTGTAGGTGAGCATTAAATAAAAGATTCAAATATGAGTAAGAAGGCACACAGCTCAACGGGTACGTCCGCACGCCACAGCTGACAGGTGTGAAGTGTCAGAAGTGACACTAGCCCCCATTGGTCTATGTGCTTACATTTATTGTATATCCTGAACGCCACCACAAGTTTTTTTTTAAATTAATCAGCATAATAATCTTTTGTGCACTTCCTACTCCTTCTATGCAATCTTTCCTCTACTCTCCGGTTGTCTGCAAGAAATCGCTCGTAGCGATAAGACCGCCTACTGTACTTTTTTTCTTCTTTATGTATCTTCGTGTATACTATATTATATTAAGTGCTATAAAGAATTTTTCATTCATTCATTCATTTATATTTATTCATATATTTGGGTTTGTCCTAAGTACAAGCGGGCGCTTGCTTGCTCGTAAAAACCCGCTCCGCAATCCGCTATGCGCAGACACTCACGACGTACACTAAACCATTTAGTCGGCACGTGAACAGTCGCCCGTCATTAAATTTTTACGAGTCCTGAATAAAGGAACAAAAGTGGAGCAATCAAGTGTCCATTACTGTTTTATTGCTGAGAAAACGATAGGTTTTGTGGGAAAAACATCTTGAATAGGCGACTGCGACCACTTGCTTTTACGACGGCATCTGCCAAATAGTTTATTGATATCGTTAATGAATAATCATTATCGCTTGTCATAAAACTGGTCATTGGTGATGTATTCGCTTAGTTCTTTTTACACTGGTCATGATTTCTTAATATTTATTGGATTGTATAATCTTGTGTTTGTTTTAACGCGAGTACTTTCCATTTTAAATAAAATACTCATGAAGACAACTGCCATCTCAGTCTCCCGTGACCACGCTCGCTGTAAAGTGCTCGAAACGTCGGGTTAAATAATAATGTAAAATAATGTATAATAAACCGCGTTTAAAATCCTTTAAAAAGTATTTTATTTAAAATTTATTGGATTACTAGATTAGATATACTATAAATATATATTTATTAATCCTATTCATGTATGTAACATTAATAATTATATATATACGACTTACATTTAGTATATATTTACTAAATGTAAGTCGTACTGGTCGTAAAATAATTGTGAAGGTAGATGATAAAAAGTAATAACGTAAGTGTTGGCAAATGGTATAAAGGATGTAGGAGCAACTTTATTGTTATTTAAATTACTTTCAACTGTGACATCTGATTCATAATTTCTTCCACCAAATTTCACCTGAGTCCATCGTTCTCACAATATTATGTATAAATACCTCAATATTAACGCCAGAAACAGCACCTAAAAAACATAAGACAACACCGGTACAGGATTCCGAAAAACGTTTACATAACATTATAAGGGTAATCTATAATAATTTCATAGTTTATCAAGCCGGTCATTAGCCCGGCACTATTAATAGGTGCCGTGTAAACAATCCCTTCCTTGTGGATCACTTCATCAGTCTATAAATATTTATTTGTTTATTATTTAATCTATCAACGGCTAAACGTCAATTGTTATAAGATTTTACAGAATGTTAGGTAATCTTGGAGTAAATAAACATAGGTAAGAAATGCATATAGTAAGGTACAGTACAGAATTTTTTCAGTAGAGTAATTTATTTTATACATTAATTTGTAACCCTACAGCACTACAACATTTTATATGAATACAAAGTTAAGGATAGGACCTAGTTAAGGTTACTAAGCAAAGTCTCATATATCTTACATAAAAAAGTTGTTTCGTGATAATTATAAAGGTACTTTTTATTATTTAAGTCTCTCTTGTATGTGAGTGATTCAACAAAAATTGAAAAATATACTAAATTGCATATAAATTAAGTGCAAACTTACTGTTTGATGTATGCCATCGTAGACCAACTGAACAACTGACTACCAACCTAACCAACTGACCAACTGAACTTGAACTTACCTGAAACAAAACAAATGAAGAAGTTATTAATTGTACAAAAAATAGACGCGTTACTTCAAGTTCACAAATAGTAAACACCCTGTATTTTGGAACATTATAAGGATTACTATAACATTTAGAATCACTTTAGTAGTTACGCGGATTACCTTCTACTTATTTTTATAAATCACATGATTATAATAACTACACTAGAATTACATTCAAATGTCAGATTTTCAAAAAGATAATAAAATATATATGAGATTTTTTGAACAGACACTGTTAAAAAGTATTTAAGTGATTTTTAGTGTTATTTTACAAATTTTACTAATACAATACTCTTTATTTAGCACCATAAAGGATAATACAAACTAAAAAAAATATTTCTTAAAGATAGAGGCCTTATCGCTACGAGCGATCTCTGCCATACAACCTTCGGCTAGGATTTTTATTTGACATCTTTGAGATGGTGCAGAAAATATAGACAAGCACATACTGTAAAAAAACATTCTAATATTATAGTTTGCAATATTGCTAAATTGAGAAGTAGACAATAAAATATTTATTGACACCATACAGCTTTGGTAATATCAAATAATTAAACTATTGTCTGTTTTTTTTGTTATTAATTCATTTTGTTTCAAACTATTTTTTAATCTTAACTATTAATATATAAGTCTACATCACCAAATATTTTAGTCCACGCAAAACCATATAAATCTCTTTCTAGATTTTTCTACCCACAAATATTTCCCTTACCATCGTATCGCGTGTCACAAAACTATTAAACCCACATATAAATCAATGTTTAGTTTGGATAATTACTCGAATCCTGATATATTTGTGTAATACCTTCAAGGGGCGGGAAGCCAATTCATTTACAAATACGTTATTTATAGCTTATGGAAGTCGTAATGTAGCTTTTTAATAATCTTTTTTCGGTTATTAAATAATATTATTTGTTTCAATTTGGAAAGGATACTTTCGTTATTAATTTACTTCCTTTTTAAGGCTAGCTATAGGTTTTTACTACAAAGGACATCTAGTTTTAAATATTGCTTACCAATAATAAAAATTTAAAAGCAATTAGGTACTAGAAAATACCCGTTGACCTGATTAGCGCAGTAGATGTGGCAATTGTCTATAGTACCGGGGTATGGGTTCGATGCCCACGAGTAGAAAATTATCATTATGAAGAACATTGTAATTTTCTACTGTCTGGGTTTTTATCTATATTATGCATGTATTTACAACAAAAAGTATGTATACCAGTCATCTAATAGCTCCCCTGACCGATTTCGGCCATGGTGGCCAATCTCAACAGAGACTAGCCAATTGCGCAGGAGATATTTTAGTGCACAAGTGTACGCGCGAACACAGGTGCACTCTCTATTCCTTTACTCTCATGACCCGATGGGACGGCAGACCGACACGATTGAGAGAGATCAGGCGCAGGACCGACGACTTTACGTGCTCTCCGAGGCACGGGGGTGTTCCAACACCGCCAACTTCCAGACTCAGGGCTGTTACTAAGATTTCTTTGTCAGAAATATCCCAATAACATTTTTTTTTGGCCCCACCCGGGATTTGAACCCGGGACCCCTTGATCTGTAGTCAAAGATGCAACCACTAGACCAACGAGGCATACCAGTCATCTACTTCCCATATTACAAGCTTTGCTTAGTTTAGGAATAGATATCTATTAGTCCCAAACTAATCAAAGCTTGTACAGTATTAAATGTCATGTGTTAAATGTAGATCAAAAATCAAATCTACACCCTATGGGGTAAAGGACACTTTTCTATCCACAGCACCATTCGGTTTATCAATAACTGGGATTTAATTTCTATATTTTGACATTTTATACATTCTAAAAATAACTCAACGTATCAAAGGGCGAAATTTACTCCACAACACTCATATCAAGTTCCATACCGGTGTAAGTTAAACAGTTTTCATTTTTCAATAGCGATGTTGACGCATCACCTTGATCGAGTTTCCTTGGTTTGCTTATGCAATGGGGACAATGAACTCAGTCTGTCGTTATGGCCCATCTATACTCTTTAGACTTGATATACACGTTCGCGATTCCGTCTGCTTGGATCGAAACGTAAGATATTCCTTAGTATTTCCATATTTAAAAAAATCGATTTTATTTAAGAGATTCCTTAAGGCGCCAATTAAACAATGATGTAACGATCTGGTGCGTCTTTGTAATATTGTTCTTGTGGGTTGCTACATAAAGATTATTCTGCTGTTTCGCTTCATTGTATATAAATTTCGTCCCAAGTATGTAAAACCAAAATAATATTAATAAAATTACTACTACAAACTCCAGCATTTTAAATAAAAAGTAAGTTAATACTTAGTACTTTATGAACACAATCCTTCCATTTTGCATGTAAAAATGCTTAAATACATGCCTATATCTTTCCATAAGACAAATCTATTTTCATCAGTTCATTGAGTGCTAGCAATTTCTTTATTGGATGAACATTAACGGCCATTTTCAATAATGTACCAAAGATTGATATCTCAGATTATATGACGTAAGATCGACAAAAGTTATGACTTTTGCTATGGCAAAGGCTATCCGTCGACAGCATATTGAAATGAAAGTAAGTGCGAATAGATTTGTGTGACTTTAGTCAGTAAAACAACGGATAGATAGATTATTGAAAACGGTCGTAAGAAGATATACGTTACGTTTTCAGTAACAAATGTGATGCCTCGCAGAGAGTGCGCACGACGCACATGGTCGTGAAGCCGCTAATTCACAAATATTTACTCTTGCGACGGTCAACTACAACAAGTACTACAACTACTATGGTAGTACAATTGGCACGAATGATCTACTTTGTATTGCTTACTAAGCGTTTCTTTCTTTGAAGCATTTCTTCAATTTCAGTTTTACTGCCCGTGACTTCGCTCGCGTTAAATTGATATATTTTTGAGAGGAATAATAGGCATTATTTTAAGTATACGACATTTTATCAAAATTCGTTCTGTAGTTGTAGCGAGATGGACATACAAGCATACAAACTATCATATTTATAATAATATTTGAAGATAATGTAATTGATTGATAAAAAGAATGTTTAGGCAATACTATTATACTAGCTGTTCCGTTGCAGGAATTACCATAAAAGTATCTATGTAAAGTAAGGTTATTATCTGTATGCAAAATTTCATGAAAATCGGCTCAGTATATTGTCGAAATTAGCAACGAAGTAAGGGTAACAAACAAGAAGATTGAGAAGCAACAACAGAACATTTATTATCCAAAAATTTGATAATTATATTTAAAATTCATGTAATAAAGATTATACTCCATAAAAGCCTTTTAGTAAGATAGGACCGATGATAAAATTTGTATTAAACGATAAAATTGCGCATTCCTTAATTTTGTTATGCGTAACATGCTAATGTGAAACTAATTGCTTACCACTTTTATTACATGGTATCCAAAAATATTTCGTTAATTTGATGGTTTTTGATCGCTCTTTGATGAGTATAGGATATTGTACACAGGGTGAGAGATACAGTCATATAATACTCTAATTAAAATTATATTTCCAAATAATTTGATTCCGTAATCAACTACTTTACCAACGATCTTTATTGAATACTAGCTGATCCGCGCGGCTTCGCTCCCGTAGCATAATTATGTTACATAAAAACGGTTCTAGTGAGTTAATCTTAAAAGATAGACATATACTGTCGCGGACATTTTTATAGAGCATTTCAAGAGGAATAATTCGTTTATACGTAATTTTTTGGTATCTTGAACCGTTTTCGCAGCGCACGCAACGGAAGTCCTCAAGCATGAATAATTTTTCCCGATTTTTTCACATTTTCCATTATTTCTTCGCTCCTAATAGTTGCAGCGTGATGTTATATAGCCTGAAGCCTTCGTCGATAAATGGTCTAATCAACACAAAAATAATTTTTCAATTCGAACCAGTAGTTTCTGAGATTAGCGCGTTCGAACAAACAAACAAACTCAGTTTTATGATATTAGTATAGATTTAATTACCTATTGAATAAACTTTGACGACCCTATTGGCGCAGTGGATGTGGCAATAGTCTAATGCGCCGAAGTGGGTTCCATCTCTACGAGTGGAAAATTATGATGTGAAAACATAGTAATTTTCTAGGTTCTGGGTGTTTATTTATCTATAGTATGTATGTATGTATTTACAAAAAAGTATGTATAAGTATGTCTATCTATTAGCTAATTATTATATTTTCCACAGCACTGGGCGATCTAATGTGGAAGCAGTGTAACTGTATCACTGTAAAGTGTTTTATGAATAAAGCAATTTTTCATTTTCATAGTACAAGTATACTTAAATGTCCCTAAATATTTATTTATTAAATAAACTTCGTTAGACCGAAGTACCTAACTTGATTTATTTGTACGAAAGTATAACCGTTCATCTTCTCCCATTTTTATTAAGAACGAACTTTCTCCAAGCGTTTAGCTTAAAAACCATGACAACATATACAAAGAAAATTAAATTATCCCCCGAGTCCTGATCAAGTGATAACTGCGTTTGGAGTTTTGGAGGCGTTTTAATGTCTTATTTAAGAGATTTATCTTCATTTGTGCCGGCCCCTCCCCCGGAAGGTTCCGAGGAATTGCGTATACGTCTTTAGGTACATACGTCTTTCTTAATTTAAACATCTTTATGTTTAAATTCATTGTATAGCATACTTAGAAACGAAATAAATCATGCTTTCGCTTTGCTATGTATAATACTAGCTGAGCTCCGTGGTTTCACACGTATATATCTTGTTCCCGTAGGATTTTCGGGATAAAAACTATCCTATATCATTCCTAGGGTTTCAAAGAATGTCAGTAAGTAAAACGACTCGTTTTATTATTATTATTATCTTATGTCATTCCTGGGGTCACAAAGAATCTCTGTACAAGATTTCGGAGCTGTACTGTCAGTAAGTAAAACGAATCGTTTTATTATTATTATCCTATGTCATTCCTGGGGTCACAAAGAATCTCTGTACAAAATTTCGGAGCTCTACTGTCAGTAAGTAAAACGAATCGTTTTATTATTATTATTATCCTATGTCATTCCTGGGGTCACAAAGAATCTCTGTACAAAATTTCGGAGCTGTACTGTCAGTAAGTAAAACGAATCGTTTTATTATTATTATTATCCTATGTCATTCCTGGGGTCACAAAGAATCTCTGTACAAAATTTCGGAGCTGTACTGTCAGTTAGTAAAACGAATCGTTTTATTTTTATAGAAACTGGGCATAAGGCTCGTGATTGCGTTTGTCACACCTCAATTTTCAAAGCCTACCCAAATAAGCAAGACCACATTCATAACAATAACCATATAAATGACTTCAATTACAGATAGCGGTATCTTTGTAATTACCGACCGTTAGATTTGGTTCAGCATTGAATAATTACTGTTAACTGTCAGTAGTTATGGCTAAAACCTTTTGTTTTGCTTTAGAAATTTAAACTAGGTTGGCTTAATTCATTTCAAAAACTTGAAATACTTTTCAAAATTCCGGTTTCTTAGTAGATAATGTAATAACATCCCAAAATATTTTACCTAGTTTTGGTCTTAAATCAATTCCTGTAACTATGTGAATGTAATCATTTATCTCATATTATAATGAAGAAAGATTTTTTTTTGTTTGTATTGAATAGGCTCCGAAACTACAGGACCGAGGATAAAATTTTGTACAGAGATTCTTTGAAACCCCAGGAATGACATAAGATAGTTTTTACCCCGAAAAAAATATTCTTTATACAGATTTCGAAAATGACGAATCTCAATGAAGACCAATTAAATAGATATTATAGTGTCCAAGTATGTGGGAAAATATTAATCCTTTTTCTATTTTCTCATCCTTTGAAAATTTTTAGATACATAAGAAACCAATGAAAAAAAAATTAAAAAAGCTAAATAGGGGAACGCCTTTTTGTCATTTGAATTCTCTATAACTTACTTTCTTTGATCCAACAGACCAAACCGAATTCAAAATTTAAAACAACTTAACTATTTGCATAAAACCTTTAACATTAACATTTTCCATTCTGAAGTCGTCAAGATCTATTTAAAGCTGGCAAAAAAGCAAACGACGCAAAAAACTTTAACCAAAGAAATGGTTTACATTGATACCTCAATTAAACGCATTGCAAAAACTTTATTCAATTTAAATGTTTTGAATGACAGGACATTTTTTAGTCTTTTTAAGAATATTGTTTACCTCTGTCTTGGCATCTTGATATTCAATTTACTCTTGTTCTTTTAGTATAAAGATATATACAACATACATACAGTAAAATTGTTTTTATCATTTCTGTGTTCTCAAGTTATTTTTTTGCTTTCCCTCGTTTTTTGTGAATAATTTACAGTATCTGTATAATTTTCTATATTAATTGCTTTTATAAAAATATCATTTAATATATAAAATTAATTGATTTTAAGTTCATTTTTATGTTTTACTAAATCTTTGTTTTAATTCGGACCTGTCTTTACAGATAATTTCTCATGTATTTTTTCTATAACTATGTTAATTAAAGTAAGAATATGTGCCATGGTTACATCAGATTTACTTAAATTTTGTTTACTAAATGTTAAATGTAAAACATTTACCAAATAACACAATTTCAACAACAGTAACTCAAATCTCGCAACTGACAAGTTCCCAACTCAAACATCACGACAAAGGGTTACAACTTACAAGAGAGTTAATTGCTCAAACCCTTACAGTAAATAAATCCCTCATTAGTATGTGATTTATACTGCAAACAGTCCGTCAAGTTTCAACGTGTCTAGGGTTGCCATCTTTTTTCCAAATTCTCGGATTAATCAAAAGATAACCTATCTTACATAGGAAGAAGATTCTTATGCGTTTCCAATTCTACGATGACAATTCTCAAATTTCACGTACAAATCTCCTCCGTATTTCAAATAAGTAATTTCGCATACTTTATTTTACTAATTAAGCACAAAGTATTATTAGTAACTATAACGTAAAAAACATTTAAAGAACAGGTGGTAACCCTAAACGTATCTGACGTATGCATAAATAAAACTATATTTAGTTAAATGTTTGTTCTCTTTTGATCTGTCTCGGATGGATCTATTTGAATGGATTTTTTAATTGTTTGATTTAAATGTTGTGCGGAGTTTATTAGAACGCGGAAAACGTAGCTAATCAGTTAGATTTGACTTTTAATTTTTATTATAATTGGTAATAAGTGAAGTTTATTTAGTATAACAGATTTCAAATTTTTTTTTAATATTCAAATTATTTTTTGGCATTAGAACAATATACGTTGTCTGATATTGTTAATAGTATACTGCTATCCTTCGAATGCTATATATATTTTAAATGTGAAAGTTGTTTTTTGTGTTAATTACGCCGCAACTACTAAACAGATAACGATAAAATTTCACATAGACATATAGATAGGCTATCTAGATTATGTGAATTGATGACTTTTATTGACCTGTAAACCAAATTGTATAGTTTCGATATTTTTCTAAGGTAGGTTAAGTATGTAATAAGTATATTCTCATGAATAGCCACTTGAAATGTATAAGCTCCTGAGCTTATTACGTGAAGTGGATTTCAACATCTTTTTAAAGCACTTGACTTGTCATCGAGTATTCGAGATTCAATCTCGTTGATATAAAAAGTTGTAAAGAAAATGATGAGGTATTGATTTGCTAATTAATCTTTATTAGTATCATCTTTCGCTACAATGTATACTTAAATATTATATAGGGAAAATTGTGTGGTTTTGTATGTTATTTTGTAATGTTTCACACAAGAACTACCGATTATGATGTAACTTGGTATGCAAATAGGTAAGTGTTCAGAATAATACAGAGCCTATACTTTAATCCCAGAGTTGCTTCGAGATCAGAAGTTACTCACGTGTGGTTCTTCTCAGCAGATACTACCTTTCGAATCGGTGTTAAATAAAAAATAAAATATGTATGTGACGTTTAAAAAAGCTTTCAAAAAAGCCAATTTGAACTACGGGAGCAAAACCGTGCGAAACAAGTATTAAAAAGTTTCTCATAAATGATAAGCAGAACAAACATAAAACATTTAAAAAGACAATATGATATAATCTGAATTCTTAAAAGCGTTACACAAAATATCATTCACGGAAAGTGAAATAAAAAATCATGAATAAGGTTTTATGTCAATATTGTTGTTTGATTTTAACCGGCTACAAAATAAAGACAACCGTATTTACTCGAAACCATACCGTCTCGGTGACTCATTGACATTCTTTTATTGCAGTCTTCCCTTGGTGTCCCACAAGGAAGAATTCTGAGACCGTATTTAAACAATCTTGTTGACATAACATCATTATAAAATGAGACGCGACTCTTTCAAGGAAAATGTACGTGTTATGAGGCTTTTATTCAGTGTATTGAGGCCATAAAACACCCGTTTATTTAGAAGTTAATTTATGATTTATTTACATTTTAGGAACAAATTTATTTTTGTTATCTTATTTTGCAAATGAGATTAAAAGGAAAATTCGTAACATAAATGGATGAATGGAAGATGCATTGTGATAACTTTGCTGTCATTTTTAATTATATCCAACCAATATTATAAATGTGCGTTTATTATTGGTTATTGATATGTTTGTATGATAACGCAACTGAACGAACTTTGATGAATAATAATAATAATTTTTCGTATACTTTTAACTTCGAATAAATTAAATTGGTGCCGCTATTGTCATAGCCACATTTATCTCACCCAACAGTACTGTATTTGCCGTGTCAAGGTTATTGGGTTACTGTCCCAATCTCCTATCTACGTTATATCATAAATTGTTGTCGGAATTTGTTCTAGTGGAGGTTTCGATTTCATTTTGTTTGGTTGTAAGCTTGTTTAATTTGTTTATATTAAAGTTTCAAGATAATTGTTTTAAAAGGAGAATTTTAAGTTTAAATGATTTAAACTGGCTTGGGCGATGATGAAACTCAACTTTGATGTTATCGCAAAAGAATCAGCAATTTTATTCAAACATTTTAGAAAAGTTAAAGTATCTATAGAGACAATTGAAAATAGCTGCTATAATGAGTATAGTAATAAAGTTCGTAAAACTACAGGACCGATTTTAAAAGTTCTTTCACCATTTGGAAGATTCATTATCAACGAATAACATAGGATATAATATTTCATAGGCAATGTATATAATATTACGCTACGGGAGCGAAGCCGCGCGGATCAGCTAGTGCTAAATAATTAATACTGAATTCGTAGAACAACTGCTGATTAAAATAAATATTTACTTAACATCTATTTCTGCCAATTGTTTAAACAATATTAGTGACATTTGCTACTTGTTAAAAGTTACTTATCTGTCAGCTAGGTGTGACTTGTTACATGCATGTTAATGTTTTGTCTGTGCAATATGGTATTACCAGCAGTGAAAAAATATTAGCAATATGCTGATAATTTCTGCAAAATGATCGGCTAAGTTTTGCCAAAAAATAACTCTTTTGTCTTTGTGAAATGTTTGTAAGTTTACCGTAGAAATAATTCAAAATGGATGAAAATGTGGGATGATTAAAAAAATACTTTTTTAAGGCTTTTAAATGCTGTTTATTCTACATTATTTTACATTAGCACGACGTTTCGAACACTTTACAGCGAGCGTGATCACGGGTGACTGAGATGACAGTTGCCTTCATGATTGGTGAGATAATTCATCACAGGTGGTATAATTTTAGAAATTTAGAAATAATTAAATCCCACTTAAATTAAAACAACTTTAATAAATTTTTGCCAATGATAGAAGCGACTTCCTCACTTTAAAAAGTAAAAAATAACTTTTATTTTATTTTCGTTGAAATTTATACAAGGTAGGTGCAAAATCTTAATATATTGTAAAAAGATGAAGAGCTGTGCTTTTATGGTCACGAAACACAGAAAATTATTGTTGAATTTTCTTGTATACACATCCAAGAATTTTAGTTAAAAATAGCAAGAGATAATTCTGGATATATGAAAGCCTATTCCAAAATCGATTGAATATTATCTATGCTCCAGATCTATTAACGAAATGTATTGCCAGTGTCGATATTGTCCACTCGCCTATCTGTATATCTGTCCGTGTCCGGTGGCGACTGTGCTTCAATCCTCCATGTGGGAGTACGCCTACACCGCTGTGTCGTAAGTGATGGGATTTTTGAGTTTTTTTATTCTTGATTATAAAAATCGTAGTATGACTTTTTTGAGTATCAATTGTTTAATATGCGTTGTGAGAACTCATAGTTTCGTTTGTAAATACGTGTGTTAGACGTGAAAATAAACTTTGTTAAAGAAGCATAATATGACTTCCTACTCCTATTAGTAAACTATTGATACGACATTTAACACTACACCATCTAGTCCCAAACTAAGCAAAGCTTGTATGATGGAAACTGGGTAGTTATAAAAAAGTATGTGCGGCATACTTAGCCTATCAGTTGATAGGCATACTTAAACATACTTTTTTATATATACTTACTATGAATAACGTATGTATGTAGATAATGTTAATGTGAAGAGCTACTACCAATAGCAGATTACAATGTTCGTTCCTTTATAATTTTCTACACGTGGGGATCGAACCACACTCTCTGGCGCCATATACTGTCACCACATCCAATGCGCCAATCGGATCGTCAAATTATTTTATAAATCAATTCCGCTAATCGCTTATAACTTAAAATCCGTCCAAATAGTCCATAGGATATGATCTACGTTAGCAGATAGGTGTAAAGCTTGCAATTCCTGGATCTGAATTAATGTCCACGCGATTATATTAGCTCTTGTAGCCAATTGCTGAT
>LQNK01001687.1:40929-108554 GCA_001586405.1 Phoebis sennae | reverse complement strand
TTGCAGTCGTACCTTTTATACTCTACACGTATGGATTAAGACGTTAAAACACTCAATAAATTCTCAAAAACTTAAAAAAATGACTAACTCTCCGCCCGCGGCTTGCCTCGCGTAATTATATGTTTTTGAAGTGGCGCGCGCACTGTGAGATTTTGGTCAAACCTATTTCCATAGAAAATAATAAAAAAACTAGGTAATAAGTAGACTTGCACATATATCAGGGGTCCTGTGGCTGTCATTTTTTAATCTTTTGTTGTGCGCCTCTAAAAAATACAGAAATTAGTAGCCCACGCGTGCGAAGCCGCGGGCGGAAAGCTAGTAATGTATAATAAACCGCGTTTAAAATCCTTTAAAAAGTATTTTATTTAAAATTAATTCATTATTTTATTTTGTAGCAGAGTTTAGAATCGGAAAGAAATGAGTGGCCGTAAATAATGGAAAAAAGAAAATAAACATTTTATTTTGGGGTAGTTCTAAATTTAAAAAATTAAGAAGAAATATCTGTTTTAATTACATACGTAACCTACCAGTTTTGGTTAGGATCATTTTTTAAATATCAAATTTTGTTTATTAAATATTATTTAGAAATGGCATTACTTTTTTATCGATTTGTGGACAAAGTTCTAAAGGAAAGAATCTTAGAGGATTAAGACAATTGGATTCATAATTCCATTTTCAAAAACCTAACAAAATGTATTTTTAATCTGTGCGTGAAATATATGACCAAATTGCGTTATATAATCACGTATCAATCAGTAAATTATTTAATATTGCCTATTTATAGAATAACATTTAATATATTTTATTTCATATACATTTATATGTATAATTTTGGTAGTAAAGATTACATGAATTCCTGGATATAAATTAATGTCCACGCGATTATATTACTAGCATTTGTAGCCAATAGCTGATAGGGTTGCCAGCATTACATTATTTAATTAAAATATTTTAGAAATTGAATTTCTTTATAGTTCAGATTTTGTGACGTAAATATGTTTTTAAAATTGCTGGAAAAATCCGAATGATAACAAAATCGAGCGTTACAGTTTGGCATTATAACTCCGAATCTATCGGCTTTATCTGAAATTAAATTATACCACTGGATAAAGGATTAAAGAAATATTACGATACGTGGGAACTTTCAGTAGAGAAGCAAGAGTCGCAATTTGAAGTTCTATTTGATACGTACGCTACATATTCAAATTCAAATCGTTTATTCTTTTCTTCTTCTTTTTGCTAATGGTTTCCCATCAAGGATGGATTCTGCCAATGTCAAGACCGCAGGAATGCCCAAATTTTGGGGTTAATTAAGACTTAATACCTACTTTATTTTTAGAATTGATCTTTTTAAAGCTCTTTTGAAATGTCATATATATTTAATTTTTTACTTACCAACAAATCGGAAGGCAGTGTCTACTATGAACCGGCAAGAAACTCAAGTAGTTGCTCTTTTTAAAATATTCACGTATCTACAACATACACACTTGTTATTGACACAGCTTCACCCCATTTTTTATTGTTATCTATATTAATATTATAAAGAGAAAACCTTTGTATTTTTGTATTGAATGGGCTCAAAACTACAGGACCGATTTCAAAATTTCTTTTACAATTACTTAGAGGGATTCTTCCGAATCCGTATAGGCTATATCTTATCCTGGAAAATAGATAGTATATAATATTATGCTACGGGAGCACAACCGCGCGGATCAGCTAGTTACTTAATATAATTATTAAATTAATTAACAGCTTTATTTATTCCCTTTTTATTAATATTCGAGTATTTAAAGTTTACATCATCGAGAATTACATGGAAATTGATACAAATTGTGTTTTAAACAGATAGCGGCCATTTTCTTACAGCCCTTATAAAGCCTAATAGTAGGTTATAGAATAAATAGTTTCGCTTATATCAGCGTGTATTTACTGCCTTTCTTTTAAGCGCTGTTTAGCCGCTGAATTATGAAGTATTTATCGGGTAGGAAGGTGAAAATAAGCCCAATTACTGTAAAGCGCTGTTTGCTTTATTTATGGTTTACGAAATGTATAATTTACTTAGCTTCTAACATTGATTTATTACTCAGAACTATACTAATATTATAAAACAGGAAACTGTTTCAATGTGCTAATGTTAGAAGTTATCCATTCTATTAGTTTCTGCTCGTGGCTTTGTTCGTTTTAAATTTGGGATTTATAAATCAAGAGACGCAATCCCATCACTTAACATATCTTAATTCATAGACTATCTGTATAGGAAATTTTATCGAAATCTGTTCAGTAGTTACGGCGTTGACACATAAACATACAAACATTAACTTTCACTTTTACAATATTATCAGGTAAGTTCTAAGGTAGGCTAGGTTAACTAGCGTCACACTGCTACACGGGTGAACGCGCGGGACATAGCTATAGATAACAATAAATTAGTTACAAAGTTAGAGAGCCTCTATGTATTCATTACTCTGTGACACTCAATTTGTTTTAAACTTATTATCAAAAAGAGACGTCAAAATTACACTAATGCGTTCACTATAATAAATTATTCCGGTTTGATATATTCATACATTTATTATGATTGTGATCTCACTATTTCGAATAAATGTGAGAAGATTTTTTTACAAATTAATAACGCCTACGATAGGCTTTTATATAAAAAACTTGAACATCACGTCATGTATAGAAACTTGTGTCAAATATTAATATAAATTGTGGGATTATCACGTTATAAAATAATAAAAAAACGCCTTTTTGTTTTTTGATTAGAGATGTCCCGAATATTCGTTTGATATTCGGCGTATTCGGCATCTTTTTCATATTATTAAACACTAGCCGCGCCCCGCGGTTTCACCCGCGTAACGTCTGATCCCGTGGCAACTCCGGGATTAAAAGTAGCCTATATGTTATTCTGAACCCTTACCTGTATGTATACCAAGTTTCATCATAATCGGTGCAGTAGTTTTTGCGTGAAAGAGTAACAAACATCCATACATCCATACTTACAAACTTTCGCCTTTATAATAGTAGTAGGACTAGTTGATTCGCGCGGCTTCGCTCCCGTAGCATAATGATAAAGCATATAAAATATTGCCTATATTACGTGGATAATGTAGCTTTCGAATGGTGAAAGAATTTTTAAAATCGGTCCAGTAGTTTTTGAGCCTATTCATTACAAACAAATTAAGTTTTCCTCTTTATAATATTGGTGTAGATTGGGGAGTATTTCTATTTTCTTAAATAATAAGTAATTTCCAAGCGTTCACGCGACAAAACATTGAAAATATGATAAACCAAATAATTCGGTCAAATATCCGATTCGGTAAAGTTTACACCAAATAGTATTGCGTATTCGATTATTCGATGAAACTAGTATTGGGCGCATCACTAGATTTTATACATACGAAACTTTTTTTTAAATTTTAATCAACTATTACTATTCAAAGAATATAGATAAACTATAGTTAATAACCCTTGTTTTTCATATAAATCGAATTAATATGAATTTATTGATAAAAATTTAAAATACCTACACGTGCTAACACCGGGCTATGTACAGAAGTAATAAAATGTCAAGTGATTTTTATTACTGATTTTAGATAACTTTAAAAGGTTTCCATGTCATAAATTAAATACCGGTAATATTTTTTGTATTTATAAAACTGCGTTATTATGAAATTACGCAAACATTAAAGTCCATTTTTCGCTAGGAACTCACGGTACGGTTTTTAGCCGTCGGCGGTTAACCTTCTTGGTTACTTCAACCCAATCGTAACTTATAAAGTAAAAACCCAATCTAATAATTATATACACCTTAAAGGAGATCACTGACTTTCACCAAACTACAATTTTTTTCGCAAATTTTGACCGTGGACTCGCTAAAATGGAGTTAAACGATTCAACTGCAGATCTCCCGTACCGTAACCTTCAGAAACCGCTGACAACCGCGCACGCTGCCGTTTTTAACCGCGTCGTAAATATGCTATCATTTTTCATACATACTTGCGATCTAAGGGAGCTCTTTTAGCCGCAGCGGTAAAAAACCGCACCGTTTCTAGTACTAATTGGATCAGATAAGAGCTATAAAAAGTTTTTACATGCAGGTAATTTCAGATAATATTAATGCATGTAAACAAAAGACGGATTCAGTAGCTTTAATGCCAAATTAACGTGTTTAAATACCTATATCTTAATATTATCAATGATGTCTTAATGCAAACGAATATTATGCGAAAGTATGTTTGTCTGTTTGTTTAATCGACTTATGCTCAGTTCCTATAAAAATAAAACGAGTCGTTTTCCTTACGAACAGCACAATATTCTACTAGGCGTAAGTCTAAAGCGTATCATAAATGTGGCATTAACAGATTAGTTGATTATAACCGCTCATTGATGAAAACGATTCGTATCTGTTATACTATGACGTTCCGTCGTTTATAGGAACCGGGCCTAAGCCAATCTGATTGAAATTTTTGCATACATATAGCTAGGACTACAGAGACAAAAAGTATTCCCGAAGGATGTACGTGGGAAATGCTTGTAGGCAAATCAAAAATCAAAATCAGAATCCTTCCAAGTAATATTATAAATGTGAACGTTTGTGTTAATCAAGCCGAATCTACGGAACGGATTTTGATGAAATCTTATTTAAAGATAAGGTATTAGTATTTTTTATTGGGCGTATTTTTATTTCAAGGTTTAATATTTGAAGACGCTATGATAAACTACCTGAACAGGATTATTTTTTTTATGTATAAAATAGCTCTTAAGTATTAAATTATAATTGGTTGTCAATTCAGAATGAACACGTATTAAATACACACATATATACACTTTTATCTGTAAATTACACCCTGTTCGACTCCTCTCCTAACTTCCTATCATAAATCCTCTTCTTATCCCCTTCCCTTCCTTCAAGATGGCAAAGCATCTGCGACACTTCATTATGGGCTGCCAGTCACTTAACATCAGATGAACTGCATGCCCCGCTTGCCTGCTATAACATAAAAAAGGCATTATTATGTAGAAGGCTATGTAGCGGGTAAAACCTCATAGTTAGTTACAATCCACATCTTAAACGATAAAACCACAGCTACCGAAAACGTTTAACGCGTAAGTGTGGGTCATAAATAGGTTACACATAGATTATCTTTGATAACCTGATGGATGTGACGGAACTAGGTCACTCCTTCCCGCGCTTTGGCGCATAGATTAAAGAGTTTTTTTTTCTTTTTGGAATACGCTAAGGTTTCACATTATTTGGTATTCAAAATGCAAATTTGGAATTGTTATAAGTGATGTAATTACGTTTTTACGCTTCTAGTGCATCATGGTTTGAAAGCAGGAGGTTTTTTAGAGTAGGTACAAATTAGGTAATAATAGGATGGTAAAAATTGTCGTAATTTGACGTCCATTTGAACTTTGGACATACGAAACTAAAACCATTTGTTGATCAGATATAGCGGTATACCTACGCAATAAATTGATTTTTTTTGCTTAACTGACGTTTAGCATTAAATATGTTAAGTAAATGTGGAATAATAGGTCTGTTTATCGCGATTAAAATAAAAATAAATAGGATTTAACATTTGCCAACATTTTTTTCCACAGTTGGCATTAATAATTATGAACATTTAGATAAAATGTGCGTAAGTAACTCATAAAGATAACCGATTAAAGTATTTTGTTTAAGACTAGCTGTTTCACGCGGCCTCACTCCTGTAGAATAATGTTATATATAATAGGCTATCTATGCTACTGGTGGATAATGTTAAATGTAGCTTTCAAATGGTGAAAGAATTTTTAAAATCAGTCCAGTAGTTTTTGAGCCTATTCATTACAACCAAACAAACGAAGTTTTCTTATTTCTAGTAGTAGTAGATAATTATAGTTATAATTGCTCGATTATTTTTTTAACTACCATTTTTTTTAAATCGGTCAGGTATTTCTTGAGATTAACGCGTTCAAACAAACAAACTTTTTAAAATATTGTTATATATAAATATTTGTAAAGTTTACCTAGCTTGTCGTATAAATGCCTAGATATTATTCAAAGCACAATTCAATACAAATAAACGAGTTAATTTAATGAATCGCCCACTAGATGTCAAAATTGTTGCCATTTCACTCCGCCATGTTTGGTAAATTCAGACTCGAACAATGTGTAGAAATTAGCAAAGGACGTCCGTTAAAATTATGAGTTATGCGTGAATTCAAAACGGGTTTATTACATAAATTAATGACATTTAAAAACCTGCTTTATTGCAAAGGCATAAAGTTCAATTTCCACTAATGTGTGTGTGCGTGACTTTTCGTTAGAGCTGTCAATTTGACGTTTTTATTAGGACTGGCGTAACTGCATTTTTGGGAGGCTTTCGGCTAAATATGGTCACTTTGTTTCGCCTTAAATAGTAACATTGATTCGACCTTTTTCGTGATTCTTTAGATTCGAATATAAACTAAAATATCGACTATAAATATAAAAAATAATAAACTTGTAAAATTTGCGTCATATTTGGCCGACTAATGACAGTGGAATGTCAAGGACGTATCATATTTAAGAGTTCTTTACTATTTCTTACGTAAATCTACACTAATATTAAAAAGAAGAAAACTTTGTTTGTTTTGTTATAATGGATAGGCTCAAAAACTCGGACCGATCTTAAAAATTCTTTCACCATTCGAAAGCTACATTATTCACGCGTAACATAGGCTATATTTTATAGGCTACATATAATATAACAGCGCTACGGGAGCAAAGCCGCGCTAATCAGCTAGTAATTAAAAATTATAATACAAGTTATTTGTTAAAATTAGTTTCATTTACCTACATCATGAGCCTAATTTTAAATGTACATGTAAAACTATTATCACATCGTAAAAATCATGATGTCAAATCAAGTATTCGAATCATTAACATTTTATACATTCTATAATACCTTCATTCACACCTTGTTCCCTTATAATTCTTTATCGAAACTAGCTCTTATGTCGTTTGCTTTAATATCTATATTTGAATAGCAGATCGACCACCCAACGCGATCTTGTTTATAAATGATAATATTGTAGACTGATAAGCTATCACTAACACAAATTCTAGCGAATTTGCGAACCGCGTGGTTTCCTTAAATACATTTTGAAAACCTATATTAAAAGATATAGAAAATTGTAGAGCATGATATAAACATTAACTAAACCCAATGATATATTATAATGTATGGATATTTGCGGAATGGTTCGTGTATTTTCTAAATACACAAAGGCATTTTATAGCTTTCTGTCGTAACCAAGCCACCTTGCTATGTAAAGTTTTGTCAACAATCGTTCGTAACCAAGGGAGTGTGGATATACATGTATCAATTTGAAATCTCAAAATTAGCGTGCTAGTAACATATCTATAGTTTTAAAATATCATCGACTAAACCTTACTTAGCAAGAAATTTCATGAAATTTCCTTAAAAATACGGAAAAACTTACGTTAATTTTTTATAATATTTTAAAACGGTTATTGAATTATGTTTTTAAATAATCCAAGATAAACAGGTATTCGCACTTCATAACTGATTCTTTATTAATTATAATAATAACATAGATAAAGAATAAAAATGGCGGCATTGTGTAAAATTTCACACATCGGTTATATTGTTTTGTTATCTGTGGCCAGGTTAAAGTTTACTGGATGCAAAATATATTCGTTGATACTGAGTTTATCTAGACGAATGTTAGCGCAAATACTGGATTTCATTCTTAAATAATTAATTGTACTTTAAGATATTTTTTCAAAATATACCCAAGTTGCAGTAGTAATTGTCACATTCCATTTGGCTGTATAGGAATAGTCTTTGGTCTTCGTCTAAATGATTGTTGTATGTATGCAACTTTTCGCGTTCTTAATTTCTTAATTAACTTTGATAGTATAGTAGACTTTGTGATACTTCTTGATGGAATTTCATGTTACTTTTATTTAAAGAAATACACATTTTTATACTTCCAATTCCACTATATTAACACTCTTTACGATCGTCAAGTAGTTAAAATTAAAAAAAAAGTTTGATAGTATTATGATTTTGTAAATTCTCAATATATTTTTCAAAGTTTTGTATGCCAATACTATCAAAGTAGTAGAAATTAATTAAAAAATTATTTGATAATATTTTGATTTTGTAAATTCCCAATTTTCAAAGGCTTATCATAATAGTAATGTCAATATTACTATCAATCAAAAGAGAAAAAAATATAAGCGCGTCATTCAATCTATCAACTTAGGAATTTTAATGAAACAAATTTGCGTACGTACGAATACGTTAATTGAATTTACAATTCCCACACGAGTAACAGATAATAAATAATACAAAATGGCGATCATGATGAGCAACCAATTAAAATGTCATCTGGACTAAATAGCACGATGCAACTTTTAATTTTATAAATCTCTGTACATTTGTTTTGCGTTTAAATTAATGTTTACGAATGGTTAAATGGTTGTATAACTTATATGATTATAGTTTTTTGTTAGTTTTTATGGCAGGGTAATTGGTTGTATGACTTATATGATTATAGCTTCTTTTGCTTTTTTATGGCAGAGTAAAATGGAATTTTAAGGAAGGGATGCAATGAAGAAATCTAATTGCAAGAGGCTTTTCATATGTTAGTTATATTTGAAAGAAAACTTATTTGTATGGGAACACTGAAATATCTATTAAAATAAAAAAATAACTAACTACGACAATACTCTTAATTATGATTGAAATGTTGTATATATTACTTTAAGATTACGACTGAAGGACTTATATCCATGGTAATGAATAAATAAAAAAACATTGCTTTCATCGTGTATCGTTTTCTCGTAATAATCAGAACAAACTATTGAAATCCATCTATTATTTTAAATTATTTTGTATCTTAGATTATAGGTTGTCTGGCAGAGATCGCTTTCAGCGATAAGGCCGCCCTTTGTACATAGTTATAAGTATTGTTAACTGTAGAAACTTATATGTATTTTACAATAAATAATTTTGTATTCATTCATTCATTATCTTTCAAGATATGCGGTATTATCAAACAAACAAGCAAATCAATTTTGACAAAACATCTTTTGCATAATCTTATTCAGTATCAATAGAGGAAATGCAAAAGAAAACAAAATAATTCCTGTCATTTCAACCTAGATCGAGACACGGTATCGTATTACGTCTAGTACCTATCTAGTTAACCTCAGAACAATGTGGGTTACGGAGAAATCCATTAATGTTAAGTTAAATTGCATTTGTATACTATTTCTTAGGCAGTATTGAGAAACTTTTTATTACCTTAAAACTGGCTGTACCCTATTGAATTTATGTTCAACCCATTTTAAACGGTTTGTTATAGCTATATTATTTTACATTATTACTTAACGGCCATCACCACATAGTATAAAACAAAGTCGCTTTCTATATCCCTATGTTTATTGTATGCTTAAATCTTTAAAACTACGCAACAGAGAGAAAATGCTATTTAGCGTTAAGACCGCTATTTGCACTCTTCCCTTTATTTTAAGTTTTTTATAATAACTTATCTATGCTTATGTTTGTGTGCAATAAAGTATTTCATTTCATTTCATTTCAACAGATTTTGATGCGGTTTTTTTAATAGATAGAGTGATGCAAGAGGAAGGTGTATATGTATGATAACATCCAATAAAAAGTGAAGAAATACTGTTATTTTGAGTTTTCAAATGTGATGTCATTAATCATAATTTTTTCCGCTAACATTGCAAACGCAGGCTGAACCCTACGAGATTTATCAAAATAATGTACTAACTTTTATATACAACGTTCACAGTTTTTCTGTAGTGTATTTAATATCAGCATTGCACCCGTGCGAAGCCGGGGCGGGTCGCTAGTGAAGAATTTAATTGTTTTCTTTTTCAGTAGATTTACAATACAATTTGTACAGAGTTGTACAAGATTACTTAAATCTTGTACAACCTATTATATTATGTTATAAGAGAAAGTTTATGACAATATAAGCTCGTGCAAAACAGTATGTTTTTCTTTGTTCTTTAAATCTAAAATTAAATTTAAATTTAAATCTAAATTAAAATGGTCATGTTACCTTTGACACGTCTTTTCCCGCCTACGCCATTTTTCAAACAACCGACATAATGAATTTAAAAAATGTCTGCCATACACTAAATCAATATTAATTGATCGTTGGGTATTTAAATAGCGTATACATAATGTAATTGGTTAATAAAAACGTCGAAACAGGAGTAATTGGCGATAAAAACTCATTTAAGAGTTTCCTGTGAGATTGGTTATAAATCTATAGTGATTTTATCGACCGAAAATGGTGGTGTTTTAGTAAAAAAGTATTTTGATTGGGTTATTGTGATAATTATATGGGTATTACTTGATTTAGGTGATAAATGGAAATTAAAAATATATATTTTATGCTTAGTAAATAAATAAATATCCAGGGACATTTAACACTACGCCACCTAGTCCCAAACTAAGCAAAGCTTGTACTAACTAGATAAATGATAGACATACTAAAACATTTTTTAAATACATACATACTAAAGATAAATTAACACCCAGACAGTAGAAAATTACAATGTTCATCAGATAATAATTTTCTACTCGTGGGGATCGAACCCAGCCAATATAGTTGAGTGTGATATCACATGAAAGGTCTTAATTTATACCTCACAATGCCAGGTCTAGCTCGGAGCGAGCCACTAGTTTCTACCGCTAGTTTCATAAGCACATACTTGCCCTAATTAATCTTCAATATAAACTTTAATTAATTAACGATACTTGTAAAAATCCCGGGTTTCTTCACTTAGAAAGCTATGTTTGTTGTATAAATAGGTGTTTATTATACAGGGTGTCCCATGAAAAACTGGTAATATTATGTAAGTCATTAAAATCGATAACGATCACATACGTGTTCATCGTAAAGATAATTGTAAATTGGATGTTTTAAATCATTAAATTTATTATAATTTTCGAATTTAAGTAGGTATATTTTTTTCCCAATTTCCAAAGTGTGGCGACGGGTTGGAACTTAGAGTACGTGTGTCGCCACCCCATTTCTACCCGTGGGTGTCGTAATACTCCATTTGAAAAAACTCACAAATTATATATTTAAGTTATAACCTAATTTCGCTCTTTTTATATCCTTGTCATTCAAATCAAGTCAAATATAAAAATAACCCTATTCGGAGCAATATATTCGAACTTAAGTCACCCACATATTATCAATGGGACGTAACACAGTCTAGATTTTCCGTTACACTAAGCAACATTTCGTTAAATTCCGTTCATAAATCCAATCATGTGCTTACGTTACTTATCACATAGCTTAAGAGCTGCTTAACTATATTTAGATTAAGTTTATACTGACTTATAACAAGTAATACATGTCCTTAAGAAAAATAAGATAAAAAAATGCAGATTAATTTTCTTCATTCAGCTAGATATTCAACTGAAGAAACTGGGCATAACTATGCCCAGTTTCTATAAAAATATAACGAGTCGTTTTATTTATGAACAATGTTCTACTAGGCGTAAGTGTAAAGTGTATCTATAATAAACGTGGCGTTAACATACCTGCCAAAAGTTGGTTGCAATAGGTGGATTATAACCGTTCGTTAGTGATAATAATTGGTATCTGTTATACTATGACGCTCCATCGTTTATAGGAATCAGGCCATAAGGGTCTACTCCGAAGTATAATACCGTTTTTGAATTATCTCTCAACTAAATATAACATTAATAAATTAATAATTTCCATAAAATATATGCTAGTAATACATATGAATATGTTAATGGGCTAAAAGATAAACTTCAAACTCACAGTTTACATATTAATAATTAATTTGAAAACATATCAAAATCTCTTTGCCTATAAACAGGCTCTTAGTCTAAAATGACAATTAATGCCAAGAGTGAGTCCCTAATGACACGATTTCACGTTCAACCGGTCCGTGTTTCTATCATTTAATATATTTTTTATACAAGTTACGCGAAACATAATTTAGATATATGAAGTGCGGTATGCTGTTTGAAAGTGAATTTATATTGAAATGTTACATTATTATTTTACACAATTTTATTTTCTGTAAACAATTATATACATTTACAAAGAATTTTATTATATTTAACACGACTGGGCAATAAAGAATGCCCTGTTTTTATAAAAATAAAACGAGTCTGTTAATTTACGGCCAGTACAATATCATACTAGGCGTAAGTCTAAAGTGCATCTATAATAAACGTGGTTCCATTTTTGTTTTTTTTCTCGTATGTTTCTTAGTTTACGTTTATTTATATTGTTGGCAATCAACTAATTTTCATTCTTTATTTCTTCTTTCTTTCTTTAACAACTCCCAAAACTTGGTTCTGATTGGTTGATTATAACCACTCGTTAATGAAAACGATTCATAACTGTTATACTATGACATACCGTCGTTTATAAGAACCAGGCCTTGGACGCGTAAATCTCAGAAATTATCGGATGGATATGAAAAATCTTTTCTAATGGGGATAACCAGGTTCATGCGAACTATAGGCTATCTATCAATTTGTTTCTTCTCTTAATTATTAGATCTAAACCGTATGTTCATAGTTCTTTAATCGACAATCTATATATTATATTAAACTCAAGGCGACTGACTGACATAGTGCTCTATCAACGCACAACCTAAACCGCTGATCGGATCGATCTGAAATTTTGCAAGCAGGTAGATGTTATGTCCTAGCTATCCACTTAGAAAGGATTTCAAATCCCAAAGGAAAACAACAAATCAAAACACCGCGACAAAATAGTTATAAATAAAGAAAGTATTTTTCTAGTAATTTCTTTTTATTATTGTCGATTTAGTTTAAGTTACAGTTACCGATTCGATTTAGATAAGTAACACTCAAATGATAATAATTCTCGGTAACTTTAGCTGAAGTGTGCCCACTCAAGTGAAGGTCTTGACAAGGATTTATTTCGGGTTTAAATTCATTACACAATTGTATACAAAACTTAAGTGAAATAATTTGTCCAGAGTCAAGAATTCTGAGGTCCTATTTCACTTTCCAGTTCTACACATATTTTACATCTTTCAAGTTTTTCATCAAAGAAAGCCATCGATACGAATGTTCTGTTCAAACTGAAATAATTATAAAATTAATGCATCTCAACTGTTATGAACAAAATTGTCAGTGAAGTTTGCACATTTTTTTCGTGAATATTAAAAAAAAATACAACTGTATTTAAGGATCATGTCAACTGTTACGCCGTATTTCTCACCGATTTTGTTGTACAATGCAATTGAATGCTGGCAACAAAACTAGTACCAGCACCTACTGCATCAGCCGGGTCTGCAGTTCCATGTCGGGGTATAATAGGAGAGGCATCAGACAAGTTTTCAGCTTACCCCTCCCCAAAAATGGTCCTCAGTCTCGGAATATTGTTTAAGAAATAATTTTTCAAATCCGTCTCATAGTTTCAAAGCTTTAAGGAAACAAACTTTTCCAATATGTTTCTCGTAATCATTTCATAGGACCACTCCTTGTTAATCACAAAAAATTGTCACAATTCTAAGAACTAATAAAAATATTATAAAATTGTATATTCTCAGCAATCCATTATTTATTCAATGTTTTTACGCGATGCAGGAAATAACAATGCATATTCTAAGATGTTAATTTATTTTTTGTGCCTTGGCGCCTGTACAGATCAATAACAATTAGCAGTAATTATAAAATAAAATGGCTGTTACATTCATAATTTATGTATTTTAATGTAATGGCAGAAAATTATGTACATATTGTTTGCGCTTAGCACGCTTTAATCAAGTGTAACTATGCAATAAATATCATTTGTTTTTGTATAAATATGAGATTATCTATACTTATAATATTAAGCTGAAGGATTTGTTTGTTCGAATAAGATAATCTCTGGAACGAATGGTCAGATTTAGAAATAAAGATTTTGTGTTAGAGCATTAATGGAGGAACGATATGGGCTATATAATTATGCTGCTACGTTAGTATACATTTTTACTAAAAACTTAAAATTTCTTTATTCATACAAGGCATCCATCGTATTAACTGAACTGCAAATAAATTAAATATATAAAAATGTCAATGTAACAAATAGGTCAATAAGGGGTATATCTTCTAATATAGTCATTAACCTCTTTACGAAATTTCATCACATTCAATGCAGTATTTGTTCACACATACACCATCCAAACACACACTTTACACATTTATAATATTATTAGGATTTAACAAGATATAATACCATTCTGAGTCCAAAACACTTGTATTCCTGGCTCTTATTAAAAAAACTTATTAAGCATGGGAAGGTGAATTATATGCATTTTCAAGGTCTTGCTAATGGAACATGAAGGAAGTTTGTAAATGACAACTCTGATTACTCCGTCACACAACAACAAATAGTCTCGAGTCTCGACGACTCTTTGAAGTAGGATATTGAAAACGATATGTTAAATCATCAATCACTGCATCTATTTGCAATTTAATTGTTTCGTGTTTATTTCAAATGTTTATTGTACTGTACAAAATGATTAACTGACGGATTTAATGACTGGCTGACCGACTGAGCCGTTTTCCTTACGGAGAGTAGAATATCCTACGTAAGTCTGTAATAAACGTGGCGTTAATTGGACTATCAAAACTTGGTTCTGATTGGTTGATTAGAATCGCTCGTTAATGAAAACGATTCGTATAAATAGTATAGTATAACTACTATGATGTTCCGTACCGGGCCTTACTATATATCAAACATTTTTTAACAGGCAAGCGAGCATACGGTTCACCTGATGTGACCGCAGCGAATGATCATTTCCTATAAGGAATGCAGGAGCAAAACGCAAATAGAAATGAATGAATTTTAATTTATAACTATTTATGTATTATATAAATAAATATTTTTTAATTTAATTACTAATTTTAATTTACAACAGCAAAGTGTTGCAGATGCCTTATCGGCTTGAAGCAGAGGTTGATTTCTAAGAATATCCTAAGCATTATAAAATAAATTATTTTCTGTCAGTAGCAAGGTGCCTCATGAATATAATTCTATGCTTGATCTATTACTTTTAATTGTGTAATATCATATACAATCTTCCTCATACAATAATATAGATTGACAGGTATATTTATTTGATTAATTATTTATAATTTGTCGTGGCCTTAAACGTTATAAAATAGGATTATTAATGATGGGCCATGACACTAGCTTGTACTTAATCGTCTAATTAGTAGATTATATGCCAAGCGAACAATTTTATATTTTATAATGCGTGAAGTACATTGATAACATATTAAAACTTATTTTTTACATATGTTAGCACTTTTCTTTAATTATTAATTTGTTTTGTAAAATATACATTAAAACCTTATTTTCAGTAACCTGCCTTAAATAACGACGACGACGACGATTAAAATGCAATCCGGCTTTGTGATTGGTTAATGCGGATTGCCGCGTGTTGATTTTCTCTTGTTCTTCGGCGTGAAAGATGAAATTATTGTGAGAGCATTATAAAAGTTATTGACTATTGTGATAAATATAATTATTATAAAACTAATTTTTCTACTCGTAGGGATCGAACCCACACCCTCCGGCGCAATAATCGCTATATCCACTGCGTCAATCATCGTCGTCGTATTAAATCATGTTATCCCTTTTAAAACTAAAAATAAGGTAATCAAAAGTCTAATAAAATCATTGATATGACATACATGATCGGTACATTTTTATTACAAAACATCGTATCTATAAATTGAATTCAATCTACGCAAGTATTTTCAGCATTTCGGCCGTGGGACTAATTCGACTCCCATAAAACTATTGTGACTATTTTTTATGACAGCGATAAACTCGTGACAAAGCATGTGTTAAAATAGTTCGAATTGGCGAAGTTCGGATGAAATATTTATGGTTGACTCTTGCGGTTGTATTTACAAGTGGGAAAGTGCTGAGCGAACATTTTTATTTCACAGCCTGTGGTTAGTAAGGCTATAACTACAATAATTTTATTTGTTCATAAATATATAATATTAATAATAATATTTATTTTTATTCATACAATTGATACAATGCACAATACAAAACAAGTTCGATTTAGATTTTTACATAGTTCAATGAGACCTGCAGACCTACACTAAGATATAATCTTGTGCCGTAGATCTGCCTGATCTGATATGTATAATATGTTCTTTATCTATTGTGTTTTGTGGAAGGAAGAATAAATACCATGATCTTCGAAATAGGTTCATTTAAAGATTTCTATGCGAATGTAACTTTAATGATTCGATTTTAGTTACATTTGATAATAGTTGTCTCTTTCAAAGGTTTATTATCGTGAATCATTTTAATGCCAGATTTTATAGTCTCTAATAACCATTTAGGCCAATTCCATCTATTATTATATTCTACTATACAAATATTATACCTTAACTTAAATATATTTATCATCATGAATTAACTTATGAGCTCGACTCTACTCAGCTAATTTCAGGAATGTAAGAATGCACTTTAGTAAGCAATTACACAACTTTCACCAAATGTTGCATACAATGCAAATGGCGTATATTTGAATACACATGGCCCTCACTCCTTGGTACAATCGCGTAAAGAATATTATACTATGTTTTCTATGCACTTGTTTCCGCCCACATTTTTGTGTATTGTACAATCGTGTACGTTTGAATGCATTTTGTCGTGTAACTCTGCTTGCATGGGACATTTCTAGTACAGTCGCGTAGAAAATTTATACGTGTATTGGACATAATGTGCACACATTATACCTATTCTTTGAACAATCACATAGAAAAATTCAATGTGTACGGAGATAGAGGTTATTACAACATGCATATATAATATATCAAACATCTATAGATGAAAAACAATAATTCAAAATCAAAAATTACAATAGGTGTTTATTATATCGTAATGTGAAGGTACTGTAAAATTGTCAAATATTGAGCACACCAAAAAAATACATTTGGAGAAAAGAGAAGATAAAAACCAAATAATTATAATAAATATTTTTAAAACTAAAAGTACTCCGAAACAAAAAACCAACCCCATAATTTATGTTCCTCCTGTTAACATATTTTGTTCACACACCAATTACATTTTTACGATATCAATAAACACACAACGTCCTGGTGTCGTGACATCTAAGGATCACTCCAGTTTTGTTTATTTTTATGTCCTTATAAATTATATTAGACCTATTTTATTGTGCCTCGTTTGATAGTCAATTGAGATTTCTTCAAATTAGTTGTTCGTTACATGATATTAGAGTACAATTTTTTTCACAAACAACATTGTATATAATATCATTATTATTGTACAATTTTTTATTATGTCTTTGAATTATGTCGATATACACAAATATTTCAATACTATCCGTGTGTTAAACTCGGGGTAGATAAAAGGTATTATCAGATTCCGTTAAGTAGTTTCAGATTTATAAGATATATTAAATTATATAAAACTTCTATATCTATAAGTCATCTGGCTTTACGCGCTCTCAGAGAGGGTGTTCCAACACCACCAACTTGCCGACTCAGGGCTGTTACTGAGATTTTGTGTCAGAAAAATCCCAATGACATTTTCCCAAGAAAAACGTCCAATTTTGATTAACTATGTAACCACTAGACCAACGAAGCAGTCGATCTGTGCTTATAAACCTGTAAGAATAAATACAGGTATCGAAGCCGCTTTACTGAATCTGTATATAATATTAAAATTATTCAGTTGCACTACATATCTACTCCATAGATAATGTTATAAATAATTGATTTCCACATTTACTACCGAAATTCCATACTTAATTTGAATGTATAGTACAACTGAAATCATAATCTACATATCATATTTAATCTATACTTTACACAAAGAGGTTACATAAAATAAAAAAATAAAGTATTCAAGATTTTTTCCTGTTTATCTCACAAATTTATCAGTTCCCATGGTAACACGATATAAGTAATTTTAACAACTTAAGCCTCCGGGTTTGGTTGTAAACGTCAGTAAATAAATACGTTTAACATTTTACTGTGTATTAAATCGGTTACAGGAATGTTTTAGTACAATGTTCTTTAGAGTTTGTTATTAACGATTAGATAAATAAATTCATTAAGCCTTGATTTTCCAACTTTTTAGGTTTATAATAAATAAGACAAAAAAAAATTATAGCATAGCCAGCAAGGTAGCAAGTGGGTCACCTGATGGGAAGTGATCACCACCGCCCATAATATATTCCGTATACCATTTCCGCGCACAAACGGTATACGGAACCTGGTGACAGATAGACAGCGGAGGTTTAGTAATAGCGCCCCGTTTTTACCTTCTAGGAACCCTAAAAAACAAACCAAAACCATCCATGCCAACCACCAGCTTTGATTATACGTTACGCATGTCAATTTTCTCCCGCATAGTGAATAGCGCTTGATTTTTACGATACGGCTATCAATTTCAACTGGAGATTGCGTTGACATAAAAATAAACATTATGTCAGCTTATTTACACTCCGCCTACACCAATCAGTTGAGGATATGAGGCCTACCTGAATATAAATTGTAGACTGCAATCAGAAAAATACAAAAAGACGCAAAATATCTGACGAACGGACACATCAGAATTAACATTGAATATATATTTTAAAGTGAAAAATATTGTTTGTTTAAACACTGTGGTAATTATATATAATTAATGTTAGCACATAGACCAAGGGGGCGCTAGTGTCACTTCTGACACTTCACACCTGCCAACTGTGGACGTACCCATTGATCTATGTGTCTACTTACTGATGTATGTGTCTTTTATTTAATGCTCACCTACAATAGGACATAACAAACACAATAAACTTCAAAACAATTTATTGATTTATTAACCATACCAACAGTGTACGCATAAAAACTTAAAGTAATTGAATCTAAACAAGAATAGCTAGTTAACCATGATATATACACCAATTAAAGTACTAACTATGTGTTTAATTTTATAAATTCTATGGCTAGTTACTGTCTTTGGCTTCGTTCGCATTAAAACTGGAGGTCTATTTAAGTTATTATATCACTGAATACAGCTAAAAAGCTGTATACAAAATTTCATCAAAATACGTTTAGTTGTTGCGGTGTGACTGACATACAGACATTCAAATATCTAAATTTTCACATATACGAGTATACAATTAATAGATATGTATCTTCATAACAAAGCAGGTAAAACCGCAAACTCTGTTAAAAATATAAACAGTCGCATATTATTAATCAGCAAGAAAACAAAAGAACTATTTTTATTTTTTTAATATCTAGTTGCCATTTTGCCACCTTTAATTATATAATTAAAATGTCAACATGGAACATCCATTAAGTTGGCAACATTGTTCACATCCGTGCCGTACTTTTTGACATAAAAAAAATAAAAAAAAGTTAATGAATCATTAAATAAAAACAAGTAGCCATGAGAATCTAATGGAAGGGCAATTAATAAAACATGAGTCCAGCTACAGTCCTTAATCCCCAAGGTCAAAGAAATGTGTGCCTTACCAACGGTTTTTGCGATTCGTTCGAGAATTTTTCGAATTTATTTTTTTTTCAAAAGTAATATCTAGTATGTATGTTTTTGTATATGCGTTAGTCGGTAAGGGTAACATTTTTTGTCAGTTACTTGACGTAAATAATTATTTAATTTATTTATTTAGTTATTCTTTTCATGTTGACATAATAGGAGTAAATTTTACATTAATAAATAAATAAAAAAAATATTGTACGTAAATATGTAAGTTGGTATTGTAGTGTCATTATTTGGATCGATGCTTATTACTAATATTAACCTTATTTAAATTCTGTTAAATATTATAGCGATATAATATTAAAAATATGTAACAACACCAAATAAATGACATATATTAATATTATACAAAACGTAACTCTCGAATTAAATTATATTCCAAAACATTCGGTATTGAACGCTTTTACCATCGTGATGTCAAAAAATGTCTAAAAATATTTCTAGCTTCCATGTCATACTCTCAGAACATGACATCTTTTAATAGAACCAAGCTATCTTCTTTAATCGGCTGACAGACTCATAACCAATAATAAATTGAGACGTGTTTAAGATATTTAATTAACTGTATTTTGAACGCTGTACAAAATAAATTATTTAAAACAGTATACAATTTATGATTTGAGGTGACTTTTTTACATAAATGCGTAGCTAGTAATTGTTGATATTAATATTTTTGTATAACTAGAATTTGTTAGATCGTGTAGGTCTCTATAAATTGTACGATTATTTTCAGATTTAAAATTTTAAAAGATAGATTATCATTTATCACCCATGTGGGGACGGGTGAGAATACTTGTGTCGTCGGTGCAATTATCAACACCCCGCAGAAGATCGACGAGGAGAAGTAATGCACTGTATTTTGTACTACTAATCTACCAATTTCCCACCATTAATCCTCTCCCTATCCGCTTCCCTTCCTTCAAGCCGACAAGGCATCTGCAACACTTTGCTGTTGTACATGCTCTTGGGCTGCGGTCAGTCACTTAACATCAGATGAACTGCATGCTCTGCTTGCCTGATGTAAAAACATTATTTATTAATCATTCAATAATGTTAAACGATCTTAATAGCTCAAACACGTGCACAAAGCCGGCCTCATAACTCACGGAGGTAGCACATTAATGCAATATACCTACCGCATATACTTTCACTGACTCAAATTATAATATCAAGACATCCCGCTATGTTAATTCAATCTCTGACAACATATTACACCTTAATAACATAGGTGCTACAATGTTTTTTAATGAACTATTTAATATCACTTTAAAAGTACATTTTGGCAAATTTACTTTCACCTGTAAGTGATTATTGATGTTATATCTGTTTTTTAATACAATTTCTTTAAATAAATCAGTGAACCATGAAATTTTGCCAATGGAATGAAATGGAATTTACGAAATTGCCGTGACATAAAATTAATTTGGTTATTTAGTGATCGTCTTGGCGTCGATAAAATTATTGAAATGGCTATATCTGTCAATTAGTATACTGTATTACGAGCGATCTTAGTCCTATTATTACAAAAAACCACATATTTATACTATCAATTCCACTATATTAAAAAACGAGTTTTTCTTTTAATAAAAGTTATATGCAATTCCATCAATACAAAGTAAAAAGGTTAGATCTCAGCTCTTGTCCTCTTCATCTATCTACCTTAAAAATGCTATACCGTGCTACTTCCGCCGTAAATGAATATCAACAACATTTTAATAAAACTAAAAAAAAATCTCGTACAGTTCTGTGCCCTTGTTTACTCTGTTATAAAAATTGTTGTACAATGCCAATGGTAGTGGTCACGCAATTTGGTACATTTTCGGTAAGTGAGTCGAGCTGGACCAGTTTGCGCGTGTCGATGCACCTGTGCTGCGTCACAGATTATAATGTAGACGTGGCATTTTATTTATTGATATACGAAAAATAGTGTAGGTTTTAAAGATGAAAATATGGCATATATTGTAAGAAATAGAAACATTGAAGTGGAAAGGGGTTTTATTAGTTGCAAAAGGAAATTGTTTATTTCTATTCAAATGTATTATTTTCTCGTGAAATATGGATCATTGATTTATTATTATATATTAAATATTAACTTTATATCTAAACTAGTTCCCACGGATCCACTCGCGTTAAATTCAGATAAAAAAGAACCTGTCATTTAATACACCTTATATCCTATTTGTGTACGAAACTTCATCAAAATCCAAATATCGAAAAAGGCTATTTTTAATATTAATAGTATTTATAATTTTCGTAGGATTATTTAACTTTGCAGTCGTTCATGGGTCAATGGAATTGTATTCTATTATTATTAGAAACATAGTCTGAAATAGAGACTAAATATACATAAATATGACTTTGCTAAAATAAACATGTGTTTTTTAAACTGATTATTTGGATCAAAGCCCAAGCGATGTTGACAAAATATAATCAATCTCAAAATAATGGTTTAATACTTAAAAAAATATAACAAATAATTTTAAACTTTAACACCAACTGAATAAAATACAAATTCAGAAATATTATTTGAACCTTTTTTAACATCTCGTATTGACATTGATTCTAATATAAATTCATGTCAAATGTTTTATTTTCCCAAAATAGTTGGAATTAAATTGGAGTAAATTTCGCTTCTAGGTATGAATTCAGATCTTGCTACCGTTTCTAAAATTAATTACACGTATGATTATTTTGTTATTTCACATCAAATAGCAAATAGCTAACATTTGATGAATAATTCGTTAATAGTTATAATATATGTAGATATGAAAATATTTTATTTAAACTCGTTGCAATTATTAAAACAATTATAATGTTGATAATCATGTCATTACAAGGACCATAACGCTGAATCTGTTAGGATGCTATTTCATTAAAAAAAATTCAAATCAATGCGAATTAGTTTTCAACAAAGCAAAAAATTTTTGCAAATATACTTTACAATCCATCCTTCACAATAATAATTCAAGTAGCCCAATATTTTACACACACAATGCTACCATAAATATTTTTTATAAGCAATCGATCATTTCACAGTAGACTCGTTCGCTATCAGATAAGCACTGATCTAAATATTTTAGTTGTTCAAAATGTCCGTCCGATGATATGGCCAATTGCCTTTGACAGGAACACTGACACCTTATTTTTCACTGTCAATCGCATTTTGACGGTCTATTGCTTGAGGTATTAAGGTTTGAATCCTGTTTTATAAATGTTGAAGTGTTAGAATGTTATTGGACTGTTTGTGTAACATTGTGACCTAAATTACGACGAACGTTTGAGATTATTATCAAAGATCTGAAGTCAAGGAAATAATTCGTACATAGTTTTTTGAGTATAAAAAATCCATGTTAATAATTTTTATATAACTGTTGTTCGCTGATAACTACTGTTTTAACAGTAGCAAACAGCTCAAATAGCAGATATTTAAAATACCAAATAAAAAACATGTAAAACATATTTTTATGATATCTAAATTGATAATAAAATATGTTTGCATTGTAATATGTATTAACATTAACATATCTCTAGGTTATACTGTTAAAAAGATATGGTTCTATGTTAACAGATTTTGATATAATTTTTATCAAAACTTTCCTGTCATACTCACAAAATATTGAGCGTATAATTTATCAAAATTTCGCGTCATATCTGCGTTCCCTAATCTTTGGTAAATGAGTCGATGCGGTACTTAAGGGTTCATATTAAAATTCGTAACATGTACCTTTCAGTTTAATCACATCGGATCTCAACAATAATTAACAATTTGCTATAAATAATACCGATTGTTGTTTCGGAGAAAGTAAAGGTTCGTTTTTGGTTTCGTTTGTTCAATTAAATATTCAATTAGAATTGTTTGTGTTTGCTTTAGTAAAGAATTTTTGTACGTGTAAAAAATATAAAAATAATTTTAATTTAAACTCTTTATTACACCATATATTATATATACAAAAAAAAACACAAAAACCTAAAATAACTTTAAACAAAACCAGTGTAAAAATCGGCCTTATCACTAATCAGTGATTTCTGCCAGGCAACCACTGGGTAAGAGATAAAAAGCAAAGAGTATTTGAATTACTAAATAAATAAATTTTGTAATTCAAACTAAGTATGTGCTTCGTGCACTTTAAAAAAAAACCCAAGTCAAGTCGGAGTCCACCTTCGATCGTTTGTACGAAGGCCAAGGGTATCTTACCAGACCCCCACTATAATTCATTCTTATCAATATTATATAACTATCATCTTCTTATATATAAAAATGAATCGCAAAATTCTTTCTTTTAAATGTTCGTTGAAGTTCAAGCATGATTTTTACGGCAAGAAAAATTCGAATTGCCGGGTCCACGCGAGCGAAGCTGCGGGCGGAAAGCTAGTAACTAATATTTACTCACAATAGAAAAACCTATAAAGAATGCTTAAAAAAATCTCTACAATAGACCAATAAATAACAATCATATTAAAATTTAAAATGTGCAAATTCGCTAATGGTTACAAATGTATAGGAATCAAGCTAATGGCTTGCAATTAAAACGTTACAAAAAGACAAATGACTTGTTGACGGTTGTGACATTTACAGTTCTAGTTCTTCGCTCACTTTAGGCGACTTCCTATAGACGTTAAATATTTAAATATGTATAGACTTTAGGCCGTCTTAAGCTTATTATATGTACTAAGTATATATGTCTACACTAATATTATAAGAGGAAAGCTTTGTTTGTTTGTTTGGAATAGGCTCATAAACTACTGGACCGATTTTAAAAATTCTTCAACCAATGGAAAGTTTCATTATCCACGAGTAACATAGGCTATATTTTATGGGGTATATGTATGACATTATGCTACGGAAGCGAAGCCGTGTGGATCAGCTAGTATATAATAAAGATTCAGTAGTTCATCATAATCGGTTCAGTAGTTTTTGCGTGTATGAGTAACAAACATTCATCCGTGCAAACTTTAGCATTTATAATGTTAATAGGATTAATTATTTGCATGAAATAGATTTCGGAAAACAAATAAAAATCAAATAAAATGTCTCATGTTATGCATTTTAAAAGAAGAAAATTTTAAATATATACTCGTACGTACGTAAAATATATACGCTATTGCTAAATTTAAAATACTTTTTTAATTAAAATATTCTAAAAGCTTTCCAAACTTCTAACGTCATGTTTCAATATCTACATAATTTAATATTTTTTTGTGGATTATTACCAACTTCCCAAACACCTCTAATATTACACTCAAAAAAGCATAAAAGTCTTCAAATTAACTTGTAACCCGATAGAGATCGCTCATTAAATTTAATAACTAATTCGAAACCATTTTCCAAAACTGTTTCATCACACAACCAGGTGTAAATTACTTTATTAAAATGTACCATCCATCTCCATTGAAAATATAATGGTGGTACCATATAATCAGATTTGCATGAGCAAAATTGAGTTTGCTTGAGAGACCGCCATACTTTCCCATTAGCCTATTAAGACAGGAACTACAGGAATACAGGAAATAAAAAATAATCATTAATCTCTGTACAAAAAGACTATTATTACTAATTCTAGTAGTAGCGTCATCATTTTTGGTTCTTTATGATATAAGGAAAAAATACAATTGACTGAAAGATTTTTATACAATTAAAAAATCATGAAACCAGCATCATTATGATAAATGAAATCTTAGTAATACGTCGTGTTTTTCAGAATCAAAGATAGGTAATTTATTTCAAAAGTCTCATATATTCATTATACACCCAATAATATTGATCATATTTCATAATGCGTTCATGTATCAAGCAAATTTGACACTGTGTGGTCTTCATATACATATTAATATAACGTATGGGTTATTTTCGCGAAATTTATTATTTTTGACGTTAACACGAGACATTATTTTTTATGTTAAAATGGTATTAATAACGCGTTTTATGTTACGAAGTGATAATGTATCATGTTAAGTAACAGTTATAAGAATCAACGAATTTTACATTTTAAATGGAAAAAAATATGTCTTAGTTTTTTGTTAATTTGACATAGATTTTTTTTGTAATTTTGTACTGTACTGAACTCAAATTCTTATTTTCTCTTTTTCTTTAAAAAAATAAGCAACCTGGTTAAAACAAATAAATATTCTGGAACACTCAATACTTCGCCATCTACTCCCAAACTAAGCAGAGCTTATACTATGTAAACTAGATAACTAATAGGCATACTTAAACTTTTTAAAAATACATACATACTGTAAATAAATGAATATCCAGAAAGTAGAAAAATACAATGTTCATTACATACCATTTCCTACCCATTGGAATCGAACTCATTTTATTTTTTTATACTATATATTTTCCCTATTTTCATTTTCAGATCATTCACAACCAATAAAAACAACACAAATTCTACAAAAATTGAAACTTTATTCATACTAATTCATACATTAAAAGTACCAAGCGGAACACACTCGATTCACTCAACATTTTTACAAATGGTGCAAAAAACTGCAATGACACGACGTACATTATAACGATCTCGTTTACGTTCCGTTTTATCTGCATTTAAATAACGATTTTGGTGAAAGACGAGAAAATATTGCCAAGAGTTATTGGATTTTTTATTTTACAAATATAAGAATTGAATACGCGTAGAACAAGATATTAAACGGCATTTTACTTCCCATGCTGTGTTTCCTATTTTTTACTTTTTCTGTTTATACTTCTGTCTGTCTTTCTTATGTATTGTGTGTTGTGTACTTTTATCCTGAATATTTTTTTATTATATAAAGCTTGTTAAATCATACTTAATATTTTTCATGTAAAGTTTGGGAAATAGAAAATAAAGATGTAGATGTGTCTGTCTCTACTTCACGCCTAAACCACTGAACCGATTTGGATGAAATTTTGTGTAGATATTATTTGAAACTCGAGAAAGGAAAAGTGATAGTTTTTATCCCGTAAATCCCACGAGAACGGCATCTATACGTTAGTATTTAATAATGTAACCCGCTTAAACTATTACGCAAAAAGGCAAAATAGTGTAAAATAGCTGTATCAATTTGCCTTTTATATAAAATCATCATAAATATCAAATATTTAACTAACAGCTAAACACTAGTTTCATAACTAAACATGTCCACTAAACATGTCTACAATTTAGAATAATCTAGAACTTAGAATAACAGTTAATTCGTTAGCAATTGTTTCTAATATACACGTGTTATTAATTAACGTAATTAACTTTGTTTAATATTTAATTATGACATACATCGTAACGTCTAGGTCTGTACCAATTGAATTCATGTGATCTAGCCCAAACGTACGTAACGTAACTTCAATCTTAAATTTTCGAAGACTCAAGAACAGTAGTTCCTGTAAGTATACAGGTACCTTATTGTTGATTTTGAATGAAAAACACTATACTTCAATGTATTACAATTAACTATCCAAATTTAAATACCGCTATAGAAAACGCATAAATGAAAACAATTCTACGTGTGCACAAATCGAAAGTATTTTTACTAAAAAAAGGAAGTAATTTTCATCTGTATACCCTCATATTACAGGTAAAAATATGTGCAATATGTACGAAAAAATTCGTTGTGAATTGAATTATTTTTGTCACTGGTAATACATGATTGCAATTTCTCTGCCTAAAAATGTACATAATGGTATTTATTACTGTAAACTTAAATCACTAAAAAGGAACACTAATTAAATCATCAAAAGTTAACGAACTTCTCAAAAATATGGCAATACATTTTCTAAATTAAAAAGAAAAAACTCCCAATTTAAATTTAGAATGCCTCTATAAAGACGTTACAAAATATTTAATCTCAAATCAAAATTCTTCTATCATACCATAAATCCTTCATCGTTCAGTATTTCCATTTATCTGAAATCTGAAGTGGGACGAACAAAGCTTATTTTTGTGTTTGTTTTTATTTCTGATCAAATCTTGTGGTTCCACAAACGGTCGTAAATTTTGTCTGTTAGAAATAAGTTCTATTTGCATTCGGATTTTGAAAAGCGTTGAAATAGGGCCTGACTATGTCACGAACTGTTTTGAAACATTTCAACACTTTTTATTACCAAATTTCTATAATAAAAACAAAATTATAATATCCCAGCTACTTTTGTATAAATGCATGCTGTGTCTACATCAAGAAGGTAATAAATGAAATTGTATGTTACCAAACAGTTAGTTGTATAGATTGCAAACATTTGTAACCACTTTTGTGGACCTAATAAAAAAAAAACAATTTTCATAGAGATTCCTTTAAAATGTTTTATTTGCGAACAACAATAATTACCTACTTAAAAAAATAAATGTGTCAGTATAGTTGGTTCACGACTATTTAATCTATCAATTGCGCATTTCAATTTTATTTCTGACGGTGTATATATGTTTATGACACAAAACGACGTTTTTTTTAGGATTAGGTCACAGACCTGACAATAATGCAGCCTATAAAAATCTAGTATTTAAAGCTAGAAGTCCGAAGGCCTCCATTCTAGTCTAGACTGAAATAAAGCAATAATTCGCGATGAATTAGAGCATTACACCCAGTCGTGTGCCGTAAATTCCTTGAGAACACAACGGAATGACAAACGCTAACGTATGCCAAGTTTTCTAGGGTTATTTATTGTTTATGGGCACTCAGAATCTGTGTGGTCTATGCGTCAGTGGTATTTTTGTTATGAATGAGATTATTGCCATTTTAAGGCCTGCTAATTCGTAGTTTTGATACTTTTGGCAAAAAGTTACGTCACTGTTTTATTTTTACTCTGTGACATGAACTGGTGTCATACTGTGTAATATTTTACATGCTTCATTTAAATCTGTCTAGTCGTTTTAAAATTTTAGTTATAAAACTTAATAAAAAGACACATTGCAGTCTAGTGACTAGTACTTAATCAAGAATAGATTTAAAAAAAAAAAACTGTTGAGGAATGGTCTACTTTTTCTTTCTAATTAACTTACTCATAATTTTTATTTCTTTTCACAATCGATTTCTTTAAACAATAATTCATTATTATAATGCAAGTAAATTACTCATTATTTTTAAATTTGATGGATTTTTTGATTTCTTAAAAAAATAATAATGCAAGTGCAAAAGGGAACAAACCAAAAATGTTTTTGCAATACATTGCGTCTCATCCGACCGCCATCCATAATTCGGTAAGTGGGAACGTATTTATCGCGTCCTATGTTTGTTTTTATTATTTATTTATCTTAATGAAGATTTATTCTTAATGAAGAACGTATGAGATAAAATGTACAATTCACTTTACATATTGCACGAATTGGTTAAAGAACAACACAGAAGTTAATTCTTCATACAGAAGCTTGTCGTAAGGTAAATCCTAACAAAGTCGTGATTATGGCGGCAAATTTCAATTGGAACTAACCGTCTGTTTTGTGTACATGACATGAATGTTCTTATATTATTCTCATAGATGGATTTTTCTATTTATAGCATGTTTTCCAGCAAATAAAGAATTTATTATTGTTATGATTATTATAAAAAATCGTATTATTTGCGATAAATAAACGCGCTGTAGAGCCGAATTCTAACCTCCATTCTGTTCTTTCTTGATCATCATCAAATCAATCCATATTTTAAGTTTTCTGTAAAAGTATTTACACAAGAAAGAGTTCATTCATTCATTCATACACTCGCTGCGGCATCTCGAATCGAGATTTCACTTCGCTCGGTTCAAAATCCAACAAAAAGTCATAAAGTCATATCATTGGACGTCCCATTTAACCTAACCTAAATAACAAATGTATCAAATAAACCGACCTCAAAATTCATCGACAGAATATTTCGTGCCTAAGTGGCAAAAACTCACAAAATGGCTGACAGAAAGACATAATTGATATAATCCGAAGTCATATGCAGAGAAAACTTAAAATTTAAAACCAATTGTAAAAGCGAAAATAAACCTTATTACTGAGTAATAGAACTTCAAATTGTGTAACTAAAAATTTGTCGAAAGCTCCAAGTTTATACGCAATCAAACGAAATTATTACGAGGAAGGAAGAAAGCGCTCAAAAGCCTTAACGTATGTGAAATTAGGTTGTTAGTATTGTTCAATTGAACATTCACAGAATTGGCGCAAAATTTAAAGCAATATTGCTCTGTTTCTGACTTACTTTAGTTCGATTTTTTGTGCTAAAGCAGGCAAGCGGGGCATACGGTTCACTTGATGTTAAGTGACTGACCGCAGCCCATGAACATCTACAACATCAAAGCGTCGCAGATGCCGCGCCGGCTTGAAGGAAGGGGTGGGGATAAGAAAATGGTTAATTAAGGGAAATTGGAAGAGGAGTAGAACAGGATGTGAGAGGGAATACAGGCAATTGTGTATATCAATATAACACTCAAAGGTGACTGACTGACATCTATCAACGCACAGGCCAAACCACTGGACGGATCGGGCTGAAATTTGGCATGCAGGTAGATGTTATAACATAGGTATCCGCTAAGAAAGCATATTGATCAAATCCACAAGAACGTGGAAAATATAAGCGGGTGAAACCACAGGGCACAGCTAGGTAATACTAAGTCATTACTTCACTATAAACATACAAGAGTAACTATATCCGCTTTCAATTGGATACGTTACCCTTTAGTAAGCTCTACATACTGTGGTTAGGCTTCGATAGTTTTCCCACATTTACTTTAGATACTATTTAGTATTTGTTATTATAGCGACATCTACACTAATATTATAAAGAGGAAAACTTTGGTTGTAATAAATAGGATCAAAAACTACTGGATTTATAAATTCTTTTTCCAGTCGAAAGCTACATTATCCACGAGTAACATAGGCTATATTTTATAGGCTATATATATAACATTATGCTACGGGAACGAAGCCGCGCGGATCAGCTAGTAATTTAAAAAATATATATTATTTAGCTATCCCCCATTATAGCCCCATTCCCTTGCACTACACACCTAACTATTATTTCATTTATATTTTTTTATTTTTATTTTTTTATCATTTGTTATTCGAACTAATTGTGTGTGTTATGTAAGTTTGGAATAATCTTTCTTTCTTTCTATCACGGTTTACAAGTAACAGTGTGGTATTCAGATAGACTTAGTAATAGGGTTTTTTTCTTTTACGGAACCCTAAAAATTATCAGAATAGTTTTATTGATATTCGTTCAGGTCATTTGGACTTAAATGAAGGCGTCTGCCTCGATTCAGGTTTACTTCTGTTCGAAGCCGTGTCGCATAATATTTTATTTCAAGAGCTTAATTTTTGGGAAGGTTTTTGATTCAAGCTGGAAACTTGTCTGATGTTACCCAGACATGTAAGTGTAGGTCTAGCTGAGTAGCAGGTATAAATCTAAATAACGTTAAAATATTTTTTTAAAATAATAATATGATTTTAAATAATTCACACTGGTTTACACTGCTTGTTTATTCGGTATAGGCCGACAGTTTCGGACCGTTTCGAATAAACAAGCAGTGAGTATAAACCGTGTGAACTACTTAAAATTATACGATGGCTCACATATCGTTAAACAATAATAATGTTTGAGACAACGTGCAATTTTCGGGGACTATTCACTTAATTTTAATATTAATTTAAGGTTTGGATTGTTATTTATAAACTGTTTTAGATATTAAGTTCTAATTTTTTTGTCCTTGAAATAAATGAATTTTCTTTCTTTCTTCTTTCTTAATGTTTAAATGTCATGTCGGGGTATAATAGAAGAGGCATGATACAAATTTTCAGCTTGCCTCAAACACCTCCCCAGAAATAGTCCTAGCTCTCGGACTATGGTAATATATTGCATTTTTTGTTATTCATTCTAAAATTACTTCGGCATATTGAGATGTTTATTTGGTAGTGATGAGTTATGTTTAGTATTAATTATTTGTTATTTGTGTATTTGACATTTAAATTTGTTTGTTTAAGTATTTGAAATTAAACGGTTACTTTTGGTTTCGGGTTTTTTGGAAATTTATTTTAATGTAATTTGATTGGAATGTACGTGAAATTTAGTGATGACGAATGAAGTTCAGTCAATAATTTCATGAATAGAATATGTATTCTCAAAGCTAAGCTTTCACGAACGACGTTGACGCTCGTATAAAAAAGGTAAAAAAAAACTAATCCATATTTTTTGCACATTAAAATACTCTGCCATCATTTAAAACAGTGGTCTCCAACCAGTGGTCTATAGTAGCCAAGAAGTAGTCCACAAATAGTAGTAGAAAGTGGTTTCTCCTCACTCACATGACACTTATTAAACCGAAACTATGAAAAGCTTCCTCAATATCCCTGACCCTACTGACAACAATAATAGAAGTGGTACTTGAGAAAAGGTTGATATCCCCTGATTTAAAGTATACCACCACAGAGACCACCATAGAACCGCCGGGAGCGATCCTAATGATAATTGAGTCTTTACAATTTGACAGCCACGATGGGCATCGTGTAATTATAACATAGATTGAATTTATATACAGTTATAATTGAGCTATTTCCACGTCGTATTGTTTTACTTTCAGTTCAAATGAAGGTGCAATTAACTGGTTAATACTATAATGTGAAAGTTTTTAAAGAATTTAATGCGTCGATTATAAGTTAATATTATAATCAATCCTAACATTATAACCATATTTAGCGGGGTCTCGAAGGCCTGTATTTCCAACCAATTTCTCTCCCATACTTTTCGACTTCTCTCCCAATTTTACCATAATTAATCCTCTTCTTATCCCTTCCCCCTCCTTCAAGTCGGAAAGGCATTTACGACACTGATGTTGTTGATGTGCATGGGCTGCGGTCAGTCACATAAAAACTACTAAACCTAAAAGATAACCAAGTAAAATTCGGTTGAAAAATAGCCCAGAATCTGATATTGTAAGGCTTATATATTACGTTAAAGATTAGACAAACAGTTATCACTAGATACTTATAATTGTATAGCACTTCGGTTGAAATTGGGTCGATCCAAGGAAGTAAGTACATCCTCACAGATCGGTGTAAGGATATTACCAATCACAACGAATAAGCCAAGAAGCATATGTCCAAATTTCATATCCTGCAATTCATATCATATCCACTGTTTCTCTAGCTATATAATGCCTCCCCGACCGATAACAGTCATGGTGGCCAATCTCAACAGAGACTAGCCAGGTACGCAGGAGATATTATAGTGCTCAAGTGTGTGCGCAAACACAGGTGCACTCTCTATTCCTTTACTTTCATAGCCCGATGGGACGACATAGTGACACGACCGGAGAGAGATCAGGCGCAGGACCGACGGCTTTACGTGCTCTCCGAGGCACAGGGGTGTTCCAACACCGCCAACTTTCAGACTCAGGGCTGCTACTAAGATTTTTGTTAGAAAAATCTCAATAACATTTTTTTTTTTTTCGGCCCCACCCGAGAATCGAACCCGAGACCCCTCGGTCTGTAGTCAAAGATGCAACCACTAGACCAACGAGGCAGTCTCTAGCTATAGTGATATTAGAGGCAAAGCTTTAGTCAGATTGGGCAAAATAATTATATATATTTTTTTTATTAATTGCAATAGCAGTATCAAAAACTTTAATTCGGATCGCAACTGGCATCTTAGCTAGGTCACAAAGTGACCTGTATTAAGAATGTCAGTTCCTTCCCAATGGTAGAAAAAAACTGCTTAGGTATGTGTTATACAAAACTAAGGTTGTATGTGATATATTAATTATAACTAAGTTTTACTAACTCTAAAAAAAGATAGAAAAAACTAATAACATATTATAAATGACTCTATATGCTGGTGCAAGTACGTGTGTGGTATGTGTACTATATATTACTAAATAGTTGAGCTCCGGTTTTACCCGCGTAGATATCCCGTTCCCGTAGGATTTTCGGGATAAAAACAAATCTTGCCTCTTTATAATATAAGTATAGATGTTCGGTTTTTGAGTATTTTAGTAAAACTGTCAATAGATTAATTAAAGTTAACTTTCAGTCAAATTTCAGACGTAATTTCACAATGATGCGTTACTCAGAAATGCAATTGTCACAGTTATCGGATATTTAGCGGACATTTATAACCAAAACTTGATTCCGATTGGTTGATTATAACTGCTCGTTAATGAAAACGATTCGTGTCTGTTTTACTACGTTCCGTTATTTATAAAAACCGGGCCTAAATAAATTAAATACTAATTGGAACAAACAACCTATTTCTGTTCACATTTTGTAACAATAACGTTTTTAATTAGAATACTAGATGTTACCAGTACTTGTACATCAGCCAACATGCAGTGAATTCCACATATCCACGTATTTACGTCTAGACGAATCAACATCACGCTATGTCTACCGTCTGTCTGCTTAATGTAACGCAAAAAACACATTTGCATTTAATTTGAATGGCATTAATTTGTCCAAGAGCTGTTGTCTTGATAACTTCCCCTTAAATAAACTAGTAGTAGAACTTAAGGCTCATGTTTCTAATTTCATAAGACACTGTGATGAATGAAATAAACATAGAGTTATCTGTAGTAAATAATGTTAGTGCTAAGGAAATTTACCTTTCTTACTCCTGTACCATTTCTTTACAAAACTTCGCGATTATGTAGTGTTATAGCGAGGATGTTAAAGTGTCACTACATATAAATACTTCCATCTAAGTTTTAAGGAACTAAATTTTAAATTTAATCATGATTACGTAATCATCGTGACTTTAGAAGAAAGACTATTCTCTATTCTTTTGGACGTGACCTTAATTAATTTACTCTATTTAGTTTAAATGTAAAGAAAGACAAAGGATGACATTCTGCAATTAATAAAAATTAAAAAAAAAAAACCGTACAAACATATTTGCCATACTCTTATCGTTCGACCGAAATCTTGATTCGCAAAAAAACTGCATTATACCGAATCGATACGATTTACTGCCGCATATATTACTAATAATTCATTCTAATTTTATTTTTATCGCCCCCGTTTTGCCTCCATTACTACTCGATCAAATAATCTTATCAAATATTTACAATTCAGCATACATTTCGGTTTTTAAAATACGATTAGTCGTTTTTCTAGACTATAATGGCGTTGCATATTATTATTTTATGCGTTGAACTAATAACTTTTATTGTTAAATGGATTGATTTTTAGTTACCAAATAGATTTATAGTCTAGAATATTAATGGCCAGTATTTAAAATGGAATTTTAATAAGGTTTTGAAGTTTTGAATACAATTTTGTGAGCTGGTTATATTTAGTCAATATGATATTTTTTTTAGATCTAAGATTTGATATTAAGCTGGATTTAATATTAATGTGTTGATATTCTTAATTAAATAATAAGGACTTCTCCTTTTGAGTCATTCTGTAATAAAAAACTGACAAAGTGTGAGTCGGCCTTGTACACAAAGAGTCCTTTACGATCATTTAACATATTTTTTTATTTTGTTGTCAGCTTTCTAGCTATTACGGTTTATGAGATACTTGTACATCCTGGTAACAGACAGACATATACAGATTTACTAATAAGGTCCTATTTGTACGGTACCCTAAAAAGGCAAAAAAGTTTTATACAGTAGTTTTATGTATAATGCATATCATTTTTATTGTAGCGATCGGTATTTGCACATGACGCATACACAAATTTAATATTATCTGTATCCTTAATAGATAACAGTTTTGCAGATTCATTTAGGTCTAAGTAATAAAATATAGTCTGTTATTGTTGGCAAATTTCCTTGAACATTTTCAGTATTTTTATTATTTTTTTATGTTAGTCAGTTATGATATAATAATAAGCTACCAATACAAAAACCAGCATCTCGCAAGGAGTGGAAAATCTCGATTTCAGTCGCCGCCGTAGATCTTATAGATCTCCTAACGCAACGAACGCATTATAGCTATACAATATTGTATAATTGCGTGGAGTTGTACGATCTATATTTGTATGCCAATTTGTGGCTAATGTGAACAATCCAAATATAACTACCATCTATTGTACACATTAAGAACAAATAAAGAGATTATTATGTTTCTCCATTTATAATTCTCGAGTCACTTCCGTAAGGAAAGTGCCCGGTCCTTTAAAAGGCTTACGAGGAGATATAGATCCTACACGCAGAGGTCCTTTAGAGATTTTTAATGTGTTATCTAGGACACCAGCCGCAAACTGCCCATGATTGCATTAGAAAGATACAGCCCTGGACAGTTATTATTATTATTATATTATGATTCCTTGTTTGGTGATGATGAAAATCCTCGTTTGGTAAAATATAATAAAAATTGTTTGTGCATGTGTGTAAAAATATACAATAAAATACCAAATGACATAAAAAATCTACGATGGAAATGATTTGTATGATTGTTATGATGTAAATGTATTTTGACAATTGGATTATATGATATGTAACGTAATTTAGGACAAATTTATTTTGCATGCTGTGACTATTACAGCGAAACACGTTGAACATTTTTTTTTGTAACACCTTTAATACCATGTATTCGAGCAAATAAAGATTTTGAATTTGAATTTTAAAATTTGAAAATTCACTTACTGTAAACGCTGTTGCCGTCGGTGGTGCCGTTGACGGTGCCATCCGGCAGCAGCTGCAAGTATCGGTTCTTGAGGAACATCTGTATCGTGCGCGACGTGCCGGTGATGTGGCTGAGGTTGGCGGAGCGTTGCGCGCGCGGTTCCGGCGCGGGTGCCGCAGCGCACGTCGCCAACGCGATCGCCGCTAGCAACAAGCGCAGCGGGCGCGCACGCGGTCGCATGGCGCGCCGCGCCCATTGCAGCCGCCCGACCGCCGTCACTGCTCGACTGTGCGCGTCAACGCACACGCTCGCGGGACATATCACATGTCACACGTCACCAAGTGACAGTCCGCCGGCGACGCATGCAACGCATAATGCCACACCGCACTCTGGAACAATTAAATAAATATATTAAAATTTAGTCCAAAATCTAGTCCGAAAATAAGAAAATTCTAGATAAATGATAGAGATGCTTATACTAAAACATACTTTTTTTTGCTTTTAAACGCGATTCATTATACATTATTTATATTTAACCCGACGTTTCGAGCACTCTACAGCGTGCGTGCGTACAATAAACCGCGTTGAAAATCCTTTAAAAATATTTATTTCAATATGGAAAGTACTGACGTTAAAGCAAACCTATTAAAGTACTAAATAAATAAATTTTCTCGGATATTTTTCTCAACCAAGTCCAAAACTAAGCAAAGCCTGTAATGAAAACTAGATGACTCATAGACATACTTAAATATACTATAATTATTTAACCCGACGTTTCGAGCACTTTACAGCGAGTGTGGTCACTGGTGACTGATATGACAGTTGTCTTCATGAGTGTTCCAAAAATTATGTCTACCTTTAGTTATTTCCACGAAAATGGTATTTGGAAAATTAGCTCGGATTCTTGCAAAATTGACTCTCAGTGTCCTCTTGTCTTTTTTACGCTTGAGGGGGTTTTAAATTTTTGATTAGTGGGTATAGTATATGATGTTATTGTTAATTTGATTTTCGCTTAGATCAAAAGTTAACATCTGTCAGATTTCTTCATTATTTGTTACTGCAGTGTATTGTTACACGAAATTGCAGCCTCTGCTAGCAGGTTAAATAAATTAACAGTTTCAAACCGTATTGAACCAATGTAAGCGTTATATTTACACTCTATTTCCGTAGCGATGAGCGAAAATAGGCAATTGAAGTTTTTCGTCTGTCAATCCCTTCCCGCTTCCTCGAACTAAAAATATTTCTTCCTTTTAAGATTGCAACACAACGCACATTCGATTTTAAACTTTATTGCCTTGGAATAAGGTTGCATTTTCAGTGTGTAAGATTGAAATAGATTTTCACACTGCGAAGCGAATACTGTTTGGGTATGTTAATGACTTGAATGAAATTACTTACGCTATGTAGAATCATGTTTTACATTACAATAGACAGTTGTTGAAATCATTGCTTGCGCAATCTTATTTGTTTAACACTAATGCGTCAATGGATTTGAAAATGACATGTTTTTTTATAGAACGTAGTTTCTATAGCATGAAAGACTTCGAACATTATAAAGATTTAATTGTAAAATATAAATTAAATTATTAATGACATATTTTGAATTTGACTATAATAAGAATTGTATTTTATTTTAATTAATGCACTTGTTAGAAATGACATCAGTATAAATTTTGTATTACTCCATGGGACATTGTATAAATTATAATAAAATTTGTAATATTGTTATTATTATATAAAAAAATATATTAAATATTATAGAAACTCGTAGCAAGACGTGGACTCTCTCTTGTTTAAGATCATACTATTGTACACCATGTTTTTTGCAAATGTAAGACTAAATGAATAAAATATAGTCGTTGATTCAAACGAGGTGTCATTATAGCTCTTTATATAAATCTCAGAAACTATATAATACGATTTCGTAATATGGTATTCCCGGTGTATGGAAAATGACTTAATACTCCGATTTGTGGTGGACACAAAGTTAATAGATATGTTATTGGTAAATAGCAATTTCCTAACAAACCATATAAATGATTATGTCCACAAGTATCGAATAACCCGCAGTAATTATGTCGTTTCCTGAATTACAAAACGCTTTACCGCAGTATTGTTTCACGAGGACTCCATTGGTGCAGTGGAACAGTGTCTATTACGCCAGGTGTGGGTTCGATCCCCACGAGTACTTGTGATGATAATTTTGAAAGAAAGAAGAAAGAAAATAATAAAAAAAAGCATACAATCATTTTAAAGTACCCCAAATGGGTTCCCAGTTCCCACTCAGTGGTGAGGTGGAATACTCGTAAAATATTATAATTTTCCCATGTGATTTGTTTTGATTGAGAAGATTCATTACGGATTTTAACTGTTAATTCATGTAACCTAGCAGAGGCTGCAATTTTTCGTATAACAATTAAGTAACAAATAATGAAGAAATCTAACAGATGTTAACTTTTGATCTAAGCAAATATCAAATTAACAATAAAATCATATATTATACCATCATCAATGAAACCTTTAATTACAAATAACATAACATTTCATTCGATACCGTTTGACATAATTGTATTATACTACATCATTGGTAAATAATCAAAAGACACAATACTCTGGTGAAAAAATGTACATCTCAGAAATTATAAAATAAGTAGCATATTTTTAACAAGCTGATCCTCTCGGCTTCGCTCCCGTAGCATAATGTTATCTAAATATTGTATAAAATATAGCCTATGTTACTCGTGGATAATGTAGCTTTCGAATGGTGAAAGAATTTTTAAAATCGGTCCAGTAATTTTTAAAACAAACAAACTAAATTTTCCCCTTTGTCATATAATTGTGGATCAATTAATTAAATATCATTCAATAATTTGTTGTCTTGACTAATAACAGCCGTTCAAGTTTATAAATGTTTCTCAATTTTACGTAACTAGGGCTAAATCCTGCAATGTCATTGGTTATTAATTAAAAGATAAGTTGATAAAGAGAAATTGGAACGCTTTCATTGGATGCCAATTGATTTGCTACTGCGGATATTTCTCAAATTAAACTCTGATTGGTTCCACGAAATTCGGTCAGTTTTTAAACTCTTGATAAAATCTATACTGCACTGAAGTATTGCGGGAATGTCTTTTTTTACTTTTTTATCAATTTGAATAAAAATATTCTAAAACAATATATTTTTTCTGAAGTTAAAAAAAATAAATTGAAAAAAAAACATGTTTAAATTTTGAAAATTTTTATTCTAAAACAATATATTTTTTCTGAAGTTTATAAAATAATAGTTTGATAACAAAGCATGTCTTAAACGTCTTAAAATTTTGCGAATTTTCATAATTTTATCTTCATTTTAAACTAATTAACACCTTAGTTGTTACTTTTACTTATAAAAATATTTAAAAACATCAGTAATTCCATTCAGATTTCAAAACAACTAATCTTAATTAGTTAAAAAAACAATGGTATTAATTCTTAACCATTGTTAACTCGCTAACAAGTTCTCATCAATCTGTCATTCGATACTGATTCGCAAATGATTGATCCTATCCTAATTGACATCTTAAACCACACGTTTTAATGAAGCCTTTTGATAAAAAATTGTAGGCAATTTTTCGATGACCTCATACGTCTTAAGTAGTAATTATCTCGATTGATACTGTAGATCTAATTAAAGAAGATATTACTAAGATTAACTTTAAGGAATGACTGAATGATTCATAACTTTTTATGTATAAAGTTGTAAGTAAAAGTTGATCCGCGCGGCTTCGCTCCCGTAGCATAATGTTATTTATATAGCCTATAAAATATAGTCTATGTTATTCATGGATAATGTAACTTCCGAATGCTGAAGGAATTTTTAAATTCGGTCTAGTAGTTTTTGAGACTATTCATTACAAACATACAAAGGTTTCCCCTTTATAACATCAGTGTAGATTATGGATTTGCACATCTAATATCTCAAAATTAAACATGATCAATATATTTAAAAATAAATTAATGTCTGTTGATAATAAATCATAAAAATATATGCAATTGCCAATTAAGAAGATAACGATCTGCGAGATATTCGATACTTTAGTAATTTATAAAAATATGGTAATTTCTATAATTAGTTTATTTTTTTCGGTCATGCTAAATTATCATTATAATTTAATGCTGCATTATTGTCTATAGTTCTTTAATCTATAAAGATTTTGGCGCCAAATATTTTGAATGGCGACCACAAATAGATTTCATATTGTTAGTTTATAAAATAATAGAATATAAACACAGATTCCGTGTAAATCTATTTGACAGAATTTATGGCGCGCGTGTGAACGTAAAAATAAATAGTTGCCGATCTAAATATTTTATCCTTCACATTTTATGTTTCGTGTATAATATTTATAGATGAATCATTTTTATATCGAGGTATACTAATACTTCTAAAGCATCGATTTGTCATTAAAAATGCAAGAAAATCATTTTCATTATCATCGAAGTTGATAAAATAAAATTTATAATCTTGTCTTTCCCGCTGTGAAAAGGGCGCCATTTTTCTCGATTCCTTATTCAAAATTCAAATTGACTGTTGAACATTCGAATTGGAAACAATAGATATAGAAATAAAATTCTAATCGCGCTAAGGCAACAGACACATACACACCGTTCATTGTCATGAAAAATCTCGGACTACATCGAAACAGTTTCCACATCATCATACCTTTGACACGCGCATCTGACTCTGAGTTTTTTTATGCTACAGGGCTACAGATGAGCGAGGTCCCAGTGGCCTATATTCCCACCCAATTTCCTATCATTAATCCTCTCCATTACCGTCTCCTTTCTTCAACCCGCAAAGCATCTGCGACACTTTGATGTAGATGTTCATAGGCTGCGATCAGTCATTTAACCTTATGAATTGCATGCTCCGCTTGCCAGCTTCAATATTAATATTAAAAAAAAACCATACAATACTGCTTCACACCGACCTACTGCTGGGGGGTAGCAATTTAAATTTTGTGGTATAAAAGACACAAGTTTGACTTCCATGGCATGGCTATTTTGTGCTCATACCGTAATACACCTTAAAATAGATAAAGTCATCAAAACGTACTATTGCGTAACGTTCCAACTTCGAAATTCGAAATGACAGTGAAAATATGGCCGCGATAAGTAAAACGAAGTTGCCAGTGTATCCGAACATATTTTATAATCTGTCACATTTTAATTATAAAATAATTGAATCGTTGACAGTTGTATAATTTGGAACGATAAACCAATGTCTATGAAAGAAATGAGCTATACTTAATGATGCAACAGTTTAAAATAAATTATGTTATACAAGTTTTAGTGACAGCTATTTTTTTCAAGCCGTATTAAAATTATTAGCTATAAAAATTCAAAGTGAAGCAGAGAAAATGTATCTAAAGTAATATTAATCATTGGATGATATATTACGATAATTATTTTAATGTGATCAAATTTGTATCGGCATAACTACCTTTCTATTAGACAGATATACAAAATACTTTATAACCATTCAATAAGAAATATTTTAGACGCTAGAATCTGTCTACATGACGCTCTCGAGATTTTTGTACATGTTTTTTTTTGTTAACTTATATTTTCTGGCTCATGTTATATTAGTGTGTAATAAAGTATTTTCTATCTATCTAAATTCATCAAAATCTGTCCAGTAGTTGTGCAGTGAACATTCAAACTTTAACATTTATAATATAGGATGTTATATTCATAGACAATAATATAGGGTGATACCTGAATCCCGTGTTCGTCTATTTGTAGACTGTAGTGTGCCTTAAGTCACGTAGACATTTAATACATAAGAAATTGAACAATAATTTTCCTAACAATGTACGTAGGTAATCGTTTCACGGTAATGACACACATTTGGAGTTGAATCAAAGTATGCAAATAAAATTATTATTAACATGACTCGTGATTTAAATTTCTCAGTATTAGGTGAGATAACATATACATTATATTTATTGCTATCCTTTGAAACTGTATCAAACGTGTAAAATCATTACATAAGATGCTTACTACACACTAGCTTTTTCGGTTTCAGTTGCCGATGTTACAAAATATATTCTTTTTTTTTAAATGTCAATAGTGAAAACATTTATTTCCTAAATTGGTCTTTTTCGAGGCGCTTTTAGAACATCATATAGATTTACATTTTTTTTATTAACCACTAATTCAGAAGAATTACTAATGCCCCGTTCCTATAAAACTAGAACCCTTGGTCGACCCCATTGGCGCAGTGGATATAGCAATGGTCTATTGCGCCAGAGGTTGTGGGTTCGATCCCCACAAGTAGAAAATGATTATATGATGAACATTGTAATTTTGTATTGTCTGGGTGTTGATTTATCTATAGTATGTATGTATTTACAAAAAAAAGTATGTTAAAGGATGTCTATCAGTTATCTAGTTTCAACGGTACAAACTTTGCTTGGTTTGGGACTAAATGGCGTAGTGTTAAATCTTAATTGAAGTGAAAATTTGGATGATTCTTACTAAATCACGGTATATTGACTGAAAATATTTAAATTAAATACATATTTAAGAAATAAAAAACGGCATAAAGTAATAAAACATTGTTTTTAGAAATACAAAAACACGATTATAAAAAATACAGGGTGTCTCATTTTGTGACATTGACAAGGTAACAATATACGGCGCATCTGACAGTTATCGAGTGTAAAGTCACACCCTTTGAACAAGAGCGATATAAGGTCAATGGGAGATTTTTTATCTGTATTTGCTTGGGTTCCGTTTATTGGTTAAGGTAAATATCACAAGTTTTTACGATTAAATTAAATAGGTGTGAATAAAGATTTATAATCAGTTTCTTTTCGTTTTTTTTATAAAGCAAATAATTATAACAGATTTTCAGATAGTATTCGGATTATCATGATTATTTATTTATTATAACGATTATAATTTAATATTCATTATTTTTTAAAGTGAAAAGTGTCTAAACTACTTGCCTAAGAAATTCAATCAAGATCGGAAAAACAATACTCAAGTTTTCGTCGAATTTTTCATACTTACATGTTACATATAAAATTTTTATAGTCACATACAAATATACAATTCCCCGGCCATCTCGACTCTGACACCTCACTTCACTCGGTCAACAAATAATGTTTTATAAGTTATAAATAACAACAATACACAAGTCATGACATTAAATGGAAGCTACTCAAATTATTTTTAGAGTCCAATAAAAGTTGTGCATAACTCTAAGAAATAATTAACTCAAGGATTAATTCGTGATGTAAAACGGTGTAATTAAATTTAATAATAATGAAATAGTACGTCAATATGCATATGACATGTTTCGCACTGCATTTTATTATCTTGGTTGTATTAACTGATACCACAACGTTATATTTCTAAATAAAACATTTGCATTTCAATATATTATTTTTTAATGTAACACTCTCATTAAAATAGGGGTATAGACCAATAAAAACCTATCATCTATAGAATAGAAGAATAGGAGTCTTTATTGTGCTAAAATGAGCATAAAACCACGCAGTATCAAATTACAAACTAGGAATGTACAATAAGCGGCCTTATCTCTGTAAAGCGATTTCTACCAGGCAACCTTAGGGTCTAGGAAAGAATAATAATAATAATGCAGGTGGTGCAATCAACAAGAATGTATTTGAAATTAAAGTAGAAGAAAGGCTGGAAGTTTAAGTATAAACACAAAATGAAGATATTATCTCATATGTGTACGAAATTACATCGAAATCCGTGCACAAGTTGCAGCTTGATTGACCCACAAATCTAAATTTTTATATTTATAATATTAGAATGCTCTGTATCTTCCTAACTCTAAATTATGCACTTGAGGTGTGAACGCAGTCACGTCGAACGCAATCTGACGTAATGCAAGATTGGCGGGAAGTGACTTTGACAGATGTGATCTTGCGCGGATTTGGCGGGAACACAGGCTAACAAGAATTTTCTCTTTTTATGTCCTTAAATGATGTAAAGGCTCACAAAAAGGTTTAGAGTTCAGAATAAACAGGATTGGTTAACCAGATAACAATTTTTATTATACTTTAATGTTTTGATGACTTAAATAAAACGTTTAACATGAAATTCTTATCTATTTCAATAACTCCCAGTTGAGTTTTTAACTGAATAGATAAACATGCAACGAACGCAAATATTGATTCCTTAAGAAATGAGTTTTTTAAACAAAAAAAAACACAGAACAATATTTTGAAAACAATAAATTAAACTGTAACAGCCATAGCCTACAAATAAAAAAAAAACAAACTGAAAAGGCGCGATAAGAAGGTCGACGACCCCGTGACGTATGATAAACGGAATTAGAGACGGCAATTAGGAAGCTAGAATATTTCGAGATGACAGTTTTTTCGGCGAAATTTTGGCAGCTACTACCGTTCAGTTTTAGATACGGACACTTTGAAGTGGCTTCCCTTGATCGCCTATTTCTTGACAATAGTTACAGCTACGTTACGGCACATTATTAAATATTTATGCCTGGCTAGTATTCGTGAGATTTTTGACACTGGTTTATTTTATTCGGTAACACCTATATACAAGATATTAACGTTACAATGTCTTACGTACATTACATTGTCTGTCTTAGTGTTGATGTATGAATGCCTGGTTGTAAAATAGCATACGCCATATGCAAAGATTATCATACTTTGAGTAAGTATGTAATGTAAAAATTGTGTATATTTAACGTTGTAACAAGGAAATAGTTACATAACAAAAACGTACATAATACATCACATAAATTTTGTAACCATAGAAAGTGAAAATAAAGTAATTCTATCTAAATTCGAACCCATAGACTATAAAACTGTAAATTTTTTTTTATCTCTATTTGGCATATAAAATCTAGATAGACTAGAACGGTTACACTCGTATGTATTATATCTATGTAGTCATCTAGCCTAGTCACGTGTGACACGGTTGTCGAGAAGCTATTAAAATAACTGTAGTTTCAATTTAGATGATCTATTCCTAATTGATATTTTTCTTAGTTTATTGTGATTTAAATTTAGAACTTTATAATTTTTTTTTAAAAAAGCTGGCAGTGAAAAATGTTATTCTATATTTCTTGTTTTTTTTTTAATAAATATTATTAATTATTTATAATTTTTTATTAAAAAAAAACAAGAAATATAAAAAAAAATATTTTTTTTATTAAATATCAAACTGGAAAAGGTAGAGCAAACACGTAGAAGCATTTGTTTTCTTCTAGTGTTAAAAAATAAACTATAATATCTAACTATTGAAAACGTCAAATCTATACATATAATAAAACAGTAACCGAACCATTTCTGTACATTGAAAATTTTTCAAAAAGAGTAATAGGTATGCAACATGTATGTTCTATAGATACCAAAACCATGGTTAGAATTTTTTTTTTCTGTTTGTCTGTTTGTCTGTTTATCTGTTTGTCTGTTTGTCTGTTTATCTGTTTGTATGTTCGTCAATCACGTAATAACCACTGGGCAGTTTTTGATAAAATTGCACATGATGATAGACCAATATTAGGTGCAACTTATAGGCTACATTTTATTTGAAAAAAATAATTTTAGGGGTGGCTCTCCATACATGTAAAGAGAGGGTAAAAAAATAAATTCGCGAGTACATCATTAAATTTGATGTCATTAGATAGGTTTTTAAAAATGAAATAGAGGTTTCTTAATGCGTTTTTTGCTAAATTATATATTTTTTGAAATATACGCTTCTAAAGTCGTCAAAATGTCATACCACGTGACAATGTGAGATTTTGGTTGACGCGCGGTCATGTCTTATTATACTCTTAACGTATAGATACGGTAAAAACGTGCAATAAATTCTCAAAAACCTTCAAAAAATAACTAACTATCCGCCCGCGGCTTCGCTCGCGTCGGCTACAATTTTCTGTATTTGGAAGAGGCGCGTGCACTCTGAGATTTTGGTGAAACCTATTTCCATAGAAAATTATAAAAAAACACTATAGACATGCGCATATATCAGCGGTTCTGCGATCGTATTTTTTTAACTTTTGTTGTGCGCCTCTAAAAAATACAGAAATTAGTAGCCCACGCGTGCGAAGCCGCGGGCGGAAAGCTAGTTCATTATAAATAGCAAACTTACGTGTGGACTAACATTTTTAGACACCAAAACATTAAATTAATTATAATCGTCATCATCATAATATAATTTTCAAATTATTTCCAATACCAATGCATTTAAATTGAAATTTTGCATTAGAATGATGATATTTACGTGGATAAGTAATTTGTAGTCGGGTATTCGGTAATCGTCTCTCAGCAGGGATTATTGGTTTTATTTGTTTTTTATTATCAATATGTTTTTCAAAGGACTCGCACGTAATGTTTTATAGTTTATGGAGTGTCCATTGAGTATGAATATAAGCGCTTATTTTGTTTTTTTTTTAACCTAAAAACCAATAAAAGTTTTATTGCACAAAAACGCAAGGAAAAAATTACAAGTTCAAAGCGGTCTTAGTTTTAACATCAAGTTCAATCTAATTTTAATGGGACTCGTTTTTTTATTTTCCTAATGCTTACTACTGATATGGACTTAAAATTTGTGGGGACATTTACTAAAGCAATTTTTTTTCTCTTCTTTTTTAAATTCTGAATAAATATTCAGCGACATGTAACCATCTAGTCCCAAACTAATCAAAGCTTGTACTATGAAAACTAGATTACTGATAGACATACTTTAAAAAGCTTTTTTTGTAAATACATACTATAGATAATAAACACCCAGACCGTAGAAAATTACAATGTTTACATCATAATTTACTGGTGGGGATCGAACCCACACTCGAGCGCTATAGACCATTGCCACACCCACTGCGCCATTCGTCGAATTTCCTTCTTGAATACAAACTGTTGACAAATGATTCAGTCCACCAATCATTTCCCATTATAATTGCAGATTTAAATCCACAAAAGGTTAGAAGTTAATACCATATTGCCGTCAAATTTCCATTAAGGTACCACTATTTTGCGTCTTTAAATACGTATTTTATCTGTGCGGTGTTAACAGTTATGGTAATAAATAAGGATCATCTCTTGGGACAGGGCCGGGTAAGGCTCTAAGGTCACTATAGTTACAGTTAGGGACCCCGTTACAGATATCTATAATATTATATTATAAGATCTAGAATTTCATTTATTGTATCATGTTACAAATAAAAATATACAGTGACATTAAATTCATAACATGGGCCTGAAAGGCGATAGCAAATAGTTTCATAATATTAAAATTTATGACATAATATATTATAGGATATTAAAATTAAATTTAAAAAATTACTATCCATAAGTACTTTGTAAAAAGTTTATATGAATAAAAATATTTATCTATCTAAAAAAATCCATTTATGTATCCATAATAATAAAGGCGATTTATTTTATACAATAATAGAGTTTTCCGTTTTACGTTTGAATGTTAATAGTGTAATGAGTATTATAGTTTCATAAGTAAATTAATTAGTCTATCGAAAAGTCAATTTTATTTTATAAATAGGATACTAACAGTGCCCTACGACTTAAATTTCACTTGAATTCATTATAATATTTCTCGTAACAAAATATTATTACTCATATATAACGTAAAATTCAAATAATATACGTACTTTTTTATTTAATTAATTATATACAGACACAAATTTCCCCTTCTCAATATTCATAAAGGGCCTCAAAACCAGGGCCTCTAATATTAACGATCTACATCTGGTCATAGCAAAGTGAAGCTGTGAGACAATGCATAACTCTAAGACAGATTTAGAAACGATATTTTGCGAGCAGCCACTCTAGTAGGGCTGGATACAGTTTATCGATAATTTAGAATATTAATAAAAATATTATTTTTATTGAAATTCAAAAATTGATGCCATGCAAATTGCATAAAGACATAAAGACATTAAACAAGCAAAAATTTAGGTAGAAAAAATTGAGGTTGTTAAACTTTGGTATAAATACATTTATCGCAAATTTGCTTAAAGAACATCAAAAATCGAGTTATAAATCTTTAAAAGTAGGTAAAGGTTTCCTTGTGCCTATTCCTAGACAAGTGCAATTTACTGTTATTGCTCCGTTCACAAAGATATCTAATTAATTACTAAATAAAACAATATTATCAAAATGAAGTATTGAACCGCGGTATTGGCATACTTTAAGCAAACCGGTTAGTTGCTAACTTTCTCGAGTATTTAAATTTCCATTTGAGCCTAAGTTTTATGCATGAACATAAATCATAATGGGTTAGACTTGGCAGACGTCTATATATGAAGTACAGTTTCCAAACGATAAGAAATTCAACATAATCAAGATGAAATAGAAATTTTTAATTGTATAAATTTTGAAGGAGTCTTGTATAAAGATTGTCTGGCAGAAATCGCTCTAAACGATAAGACCGCCTTTTGTCTGTCATGTTACCATATTTTTAGATTTTAAGTTTTATGTAAAAGTATTTACACACAATAAAGAGTTCATTCATTCATTCATTCAAGGAGCAGCTTCAATCTAGATAAAATTAATTTAATATGAAAACAACTAACTTTAACTTAAAGCGTTTAAAATTGGCTGAATATTTCTTATGGCGCTCAATCTGACTGCTATAAATCGCGTCAATCAATTACTTTTAATATCATTAGTCCGTACCATATCTATGAATCTTAAAACTTTTATAACTTTGAATAACCATATGCAACATGTTTTAAGAAAGCCTATTATTAATTCATTGGTCTAAAATCCATAAAATTGGTCAGAACATTTGAAAACAAAAAACAACATAACACTAAACCATTAAGTGTGACCCAGAAAAGATTGCAAGAATTTACAATACTATGGAAATGTTCATTCAATTTACTACATCCGTAAATACAACGTGTAAGTACGTAAATATTTAATGGACAATAAAGTTTTGCAATATTTGTAAGAACACATTGGAGCGAGCTCAAATATTTGCTCACTTCACATTCTTAAATGGGCACGCTTATTGTAAAACGTGAAAAATGCATATCAAATGTTTATTTCTGGTTAAAAAACTTAGTGACGTGTGACTTTTTATTTATTTACAAAATGATTTGCTTTAGTTTTTTCTGTCAAACTTCACCATCAATCTGAATTAAGCAATCATAATAACATTTCTACGGTTATGAATGACTTTTACAACGTAGGCATACATGAGCGCAAAGATTTTGAAATTCTATGTAACTGCACTTTCGAACAATGTTTGAAAATTGTTCACAATTGCTACCTTTCTTTAGTTATATTTCAAGTTTTATTTTCATATTTCTCTTACAGAAATGATTGGTAAGGTTGATTGTTATAGATTTTGACTCATACTTCCAATATTTTTATAGTTCTATGAAATATATTTAATTTTGCATTATCATTGGTATTGAATTTATATATATATTTATATACGTCATATTTTAAGTTTTATTTTCATATTTCTCTTACAGAAATGATTGGTAAGGTTGATTGTTATAGATTTTGACTCATACTTCCAATATTTTTATAGTTCTATGAAATATTTTTAATTTTGCATTATCATTAGCATTGAATTTGCAATCAATTCGCGATACCAAGAGCATTTAAATCAAGCACGTAAAAACACCATAAAATTTATTCGACCGTGAAATACATAAAATGCTCGGCCACACGCAACGAGAAGGAATTTTAGATGTTCAAATCAAATGGAACACTCATTAAAATATTTCCATAAAACTACCTTTTAATTGAAAATAACTTCATAACATTGAGTGATCAAAGTGAGTTATAAAAAAATGTTTATTTCAATTATAATTTGTGTTGTTCGCTTATTACCGATAAGACCCAATTTTAACATAGTATGTCCCCTGCATCTTTTAATATTAACATAATACTGGTATTAAATAAAATCCTTAAAAAAACTCCTCGCGTTAAAACAAACACGAGATTATACTATAATTCTGGTATATTGAACACATAGTGTCTCATTAATTTAAAAAGCTTATGTTATCGATAAGTATCATAAGTATCGTTGTATCGATATCGCAAAAGTACATCACTATCAAACAGAAGCGGTAATGCTTCACAAATAATCTGATTTACTCAATGAACCAGAATTGGGACTTTTATTTTCTTAACGTCCAATAAAATATATAATATATTACATTGTTTCGCCGTTTTATGGATCTTAGTTTTCGTACTACTTTAATATAAATGTCAAAATATAAATAAAATCAGCGGTGGACAATAAAGTTCACTCACTATTAATATAATAATAAATCGTATAGAATAATATTTATTACTAGCTTTCCGCGGCTTCACCTGCGTGGCCTACAAAATTCTGTACTTTGTGGATTTTCGAAGTAGAGGTGGTATGACATTTTTAAGATTTAGAAATATACGTGAAACAAACACTAAAACCTTTGGGGGGCTGCCGTAATATTAAATCGAAAACCGCATTTAAATCGGTTAAGCCGTTTCAGAGTTCACAAATACACAAACAGACAAAAGTTTTAAAAATCATTGTTTTGAGTTAAGAATCATAAATGAAACACGAAACACTATTTTTTTTCTTGAAAATATTAAATTCACAGACACGGCTAGTCTACGATTTTGTTATATGTATAGATTGAACAGTTATAAATAAACGAACAACAGATCAGCACGTGTCTTTTTCATTCTTGATTCTTAAATAACTCCGAAGATATATCAATAAACCTTTGCTCCAAACAATGTAGGTATATTATATATATTATCTTAGGGAAACCATCAAAAATAAAATATTCTGCTGGTCATTTTTATACGTCCCAATTTCGGCCAGGTGGCGTTTAAAAACCGGTATTTAATACGTTATAAAATGCAGATGGAAAAATTCACTTGCATCCGAACATTTAACTTAAAACCTAACTTGATATCAATTCATGTCACAAATGCGCAACTATTAAAATAAAATTATCGTATTTACGTGTCAATAGACAATGTCTATTACCACAGATTAAATTACGGCCTGTCAAAAAATTCCCGCCAATTATTTGACAGCTCAGTGTGACCAGTTTTTTAATAACCTCAATTGTTACAAGTGCTTTTACATCATATTCTTTAATTAGTGGTATGAAGTTGCCGCTGTTACTTATTGAGCCTAAATGACTAGAATTTGTCTCTATTTAGTCACTACCGGGGTTTGATTGTTAAGTATGAATATTTGCGAGGCGGCAAATTAGAGTGATGTAAAAGTTATTTGTCATTCGCTTTGAAGTTTGATATCGCTTAATTTTGCCGCCAATTAATAGAGCCAATGATCGAGACCAGAATTGTTTTGGCAACAGCTTTCCTTCTCTGTTAACTAATAGACAGATGTTGTTTGAAATATATGATACATATTTTTAAGATGAATCAAACCATTGAATGTGTTATAAAGGTTAAGATGGATAAAAGTTTTGTTCACACATATGTATGTTAGGCGGCCAATGATTGTATAGTATATATATACCTACTTATTTTTGTAAAATAAACCACATATTTTAAAAGAGTAACAATCGAGTTTCTTGCCGGTATCCTCTCGATAGAAGCGACTTTCCGAACCGGTGGTAACTTAGAAAATGACTATTCATAAGTACTTTGTAAAAAGTTTACATGAATAAAAATATTTTCTAATATCATTAGGACTCCCTTGATTTCAACAACCTTTGACAAAATTGAATATCCAAAATAGAAAATTTAACTAATTCTCAACACGGTTAGTAACCCTGTATTTAAACGTTTATCGCTCTTAATTAATTTTAATGGGTTAAGAATGGATTTTTTCAAAGTGTTGCCAACAAAAACGCCATTAACTGTCAATCATTTAAAATCTATTTAACGAAACCAAAATGTTTCTTCTTAGAAAAGTCTTAAAATATTTATGGCTTATAAATAACAATAACAGAAAAGGGTCGAACTCATAAATCTCATTCATAATTTGGTGGCATTGTTAGATGATTCACAAATCAATATGTACTTTATAAGACTATATTATCAGAGTTTGTAAGAGAGAAAAATATATAGATGTTAATTATTAATTAAGACATCTGATAAGAGATTTATTTTAATTGTAAGGTACATTACATATTAATGACTGCATTTCATTCCTTCTTATTTCTTTAATCTTGTAAACCAACCATTCTATTTGCTAGAAGTCAGGCTTCTATACATCGAGTTACCTGAATGAGGAGTAAAACATGACGGGAATGGAACAGGATGGGAGAGGAACATGACGGGAGAGGAACTGGATGGGAAAGGAACAGGATGGGAGAGGACTTGGGATGGGAATCAGCTATAGCATAGATTTGGATATTTCGTACAAAATGTCTACATGATTTAAAGCGCCAATGAAAACGACATTTTTCTACATTAATTTAGTTAGCGACGACAAGTCAATTTAAACGTACAGATTAAATAGAAATTTGTGTTTGTAAGCAATTTTTATTTGTCCGACGCATACCACTTAAATTTTATTTTGTAATAACACACTTAAGCGTGTTTACGCATTCTGGTTAGAATTTAAATATATTAGGCCCTGCTTATTAACACTGCTAATATATTCGTGTATTAATTTCTCTGATAGTCAATCTGACTTGTTTGGAATTCTTCAAATACTCTTGTAGGGTTGCCAATAGCGATTTTTAGATAAACATTTGATTAAAGGAAAAACAGTTTGCGTTTAAATACTTAACAATTTTATTGTTTGTTTGATGAATATTCATAGTTTAATAATTATGAATATTCAAAATTTGTACAACCTTCAAAGTCATGGTAATAGAATGTCTTGTTTCTAAGGTACAATTTTAACAAAGTCCCCTAAATTATAAAAGCAACAATTTAGAAGCTATCACAACATTTAATTTATAATTAAGAGATATATATAAAACTAGCTTTCCGCCCGCGGCTTCGCACGCGTGGATCACTAATATCTGTATTTTTAGAGGCGCACAACAAAAGTTTAAAAAAATTACGGTCGCAAGGCCGCTGATATATACGAATTTCTATAGTTTTTTTTTTAATTTTCTATGAAAATAGGTTTGACCAAAATCTCACACTGCGCGCGCGCCTTTTGAATAAAGAAAATTACAGAAAATTGTAGACCACGCGAGTGAAGCCGCGGGCGGAAAGTTTGTTATTTTTTGAAGATTTTTAATAATTTATTGAGTATTTGTAACGTCTTAATCTATATGTTAAGAGTATAAAAATGCATGTCCGCAACTCAACCAAAATCTCACATTGCCACGTGGTATGACATTTTCACGACTTTAGAAGCGTATATCTCAAAAAATATTTATTTTAGCAAAAAACACATTTAGAAACCTCCATTTCATTTTTAAAGACCTATACAATGATACCTTATTTAATTATGTACTTGTATATTTATTTTTTTAACCCCCGTTTACATGTATGGGAAGCCACCCCTAAAAATATTTTTTTCCAAATAAAATGTAGCCTATAAGTTGCACCTAATTATGGTCTATCAACATGTGAAATTTAACCAAAATCTGCCTAGTGGTTATTGCGTGATTGACGAACATACAAACAGATAAACAGACAAACAGACAAACAGACAAACAGACAAACAGAAAAAAAAAATTCTAAACATGGATTTGGTGTCTATAGAACATACATATTGCATACCAATTACTCTTTTTAAAAAATATTCAATGTACAGAAATGGTTTGGTTACTGCTTTATTATATGTATAGATACTAACTTTTACCCTCGGCTTCGTTTGCATAAAATAAGGGCTTTTAGACATCAAAGTTTTTAAAATTCTTTCAAAGTAAAACTATTAAGTTCATTATTGTATTTATTGGCAGCCCTAGACGTAGGGCTAGTCGAATGCCTTAATTAACTTAGCAATTAAATATGGGTCAGTGTGATTTGTGATCCGACAGCTTGCATTATATTCGACAATAAATATAAATACTCGTGAAGTTTAACAACGGCTTTAGATATAAACCCGTTAAGATGCATCGTTTTATGAGTGTTTAAATATACAAAAACATGAGATAAATAACTGATTAACTTTAGATTTAGAACGCGATTTATATATTGCTATGGACTGTCTTCTTTTCTATAATTATATTAATAAGAGGAAAGTGATTTTTTGGTTAAACTGAATAGACTCCGAAACTATTGGACCTATTTGCAAAAATGTAATTATAAAAAATATGCATGGTTAAAACGGTTGTGAAGATTATTAACTTCAATCTCTTAATAACTTTAAAAAAAGTCACCAACTTAGAAAAGTATAAGGAAATTGTATTATTCGATCTCTTTATTAAAATCTTAGCTTAGGAGTTAAATGTATAAATTGTATTAATAAATATGTGGATCTTTAGAGAAAAGTCGTGGACTAATAAAAATGGTTGAATTGAGATCTACTGAAGTAGACATTACCTACATGTACATATTGTACGTTTCCATAGAATCGAAATATACAGATGTTTCCATTGTACTGTCCTATAAGACATTTCAATATAGCCTAGATATATTTGCATTTAACCTTATATTGTTATAAAATCGTATATTTTAATCACTTTAGTATTAAAACTTCATCTTTAGTTACATTTCAATAGCGGTGTGCATCATATATTTTTTTTATGCGTGTGACTTATTTTTCTGTATGATGAATATATTTTTTTTCTTGAGATGTTTCTTTCGTTGTTTTATACGATCACACTTTATACACTTTCTTTATATATTCAATAGAAAATATAGAAAATTAACTTTATTTAGGAACATAATTTGTTTAGTAAGTAGATACTATTGATTTATAACAAAAACTGATATTAACATGTACTTAAATAATCAAATATAGTGCTCCTTTCTTAGATTACGCAAAATAATAAATTTAAATATTCAGGGACATTTAACACTACGCATTTAGTCCCAAACTAAGCAAAGCTTGTACTATGGAAACTAGATAATTGATGGACATACTCAAACATACATTTTTTTGTAAATATGAATATATTAACACCCATCAATTGAAATGTTCATGACATCATAATTTTCAACTAGTGAGCAAAAAATACTTTTTTATTTTTTTTAATTTTAAATCAATATTTTTAACAATTCTGTCTTGCATAAATTACATCATACTCCTACACTTTCCTTAATACTAAACTTTCTCTCCAATAATATCCAATTTACCACATACTATTCTAAAAGCACACGAAATTATGCAAGTACAAATCCCGTTCCACATTATCATTACGTTATCGAATGCCAATGAATTAAACAGCAAGGGGTCAGATAGTAATAATAGTAATACGCATAGAGCGTTAGAACGAACCATAGACAATGTAGAGTAGGAAGTGAACGCGCTAAAACAAACCAAAAGAAACGCCATTTTAATAATGAATAACATAATATTTGCCAAACTTATTTTGTGTGAAAGATTTAATATTTGCCAAGTTTATTATTATAACAATTATACAAAATTGTTTTTCTAAACCTTCTATAGATCTACACACACTATTGCGCGCTCTGTACCTCTATACTCTGCGGAAAAACTGATTCAATGGACAAACTGATAAAAATAATTATAGATAAGCTGGTTATCGATGGAACGGGGCTCTTTTGTATAATTGAGATAACGAGATATAATAACTGTGCCCTTTTTTATTTACAACTACAAAAAACTTAAGGTGTGAAACAGATTAGTATGTTTAATAGTAAGATAAGTTACCATTAAACTAGTGGCTCACTCTGAGCTAGACCTTGCGTTGTTTAAATCAAGACCTTTCATTTGATACCACACTTGGATACTCGTATTAAACATGTCTGTTTCACCCTCTCTTATCTTCGTAACCCGATTTCGCTCTTCAAACTCAAGATATTGTTTTATTAAAACTATTCGCGTACAAAATATTATCAATATCGAATTAACGATACTCCAGGTATCGATGGACACACAAACATACACTCGCCAGGTCATTTCGACTCTGGGACATCACTTCGCTTGGTCAATAAATACAATCATACTTTACATGTTTTGTGTAACACAAATACAATTTGGCATTGAGATATTATAAATCAAATAGAACCTTAAGGTTTGTTAACTAAACATTCAAATTGATTGATCACCTGATTCTTTAAATGACTGTAAAACTAAATTATTAATGTTTTCCTTATTGTTAGGTGTTACTTGAAATAATGGAATTTTAATAATTAAATTGGTGTGTGAGGTAAGCTTTTGTAAAAAACACATAGTGGTAAACCCCTCCTTTCTTACTAATATATCCTACTACTATTATAAATGTGAAACTTTGTGAGGATGTACGTATGATGTATGTTTGTTTTTGCATTAAGCAAAATAATAAATAAATATTCAAGGACATTTAACACTACGCCATCTAGTCCCAAACTAAGCAAAGCTTGCACTATGGAAACTAGATACCTGATAGACATACTTAAACATATTTTTTTAAAATACATACACACTATGGTTACATACTCAAACAGCAGAAAATCACAATGTTCATCACTTTTTAAATAAAATACTTTTTAAAGGATTTTAAACGCGGTTTATTAATAAACTTTAAAATTTAATAAACCGCGTTTAAAATCCTTTAAAAAGTATTTTATTTAAAATGGAAAGTACTCGCGTTAAAACAAACACAAGATTATACAATGTTCATCACATCATAATTTTCTACTCGTGGGGATCGAACCCACACCCTTGACACAGACCATTGCTACATCCACTGCGCCAATCGGGTCCTCTCAAATAAAGATTAGACACAGAAAAGAACGCACTGGAATCTAAAAGAATTTCCTAATAGCATTACAAATAGGTCTAAATCTGTTACGTCACAGTTGGCAAATCGTCGTGCTATTTTAGCGACCACAGAAATAACATCAATGCTATCACGTGGGAAGTATGCTTCAGAATTGACGGCTCAGTCGATAACCAATTGTTAGCCTTTGATGCTTAAGGAATACTTTTATTTTCTTTAAAAGCGAGTTTTACACCCGTATTCTAAGAAGTTACCTTCTTCTTCTTTATCTATGGCATCCCTGTCCAAGACGGATTTTGCCAATGTCACGTTGACTGCAACGAAGATTAAGAAGTTACCATAATACTCCTCCACCCAACCACGGCTAAGGTTACGTCGAATATGACGTTGAGAAATATTCGGTATTCTAGGTTATAAGTTTGACATAACTGCAGTATCCACCAAAACGGCTGAATAGTGACTGAGTTTGAGTGGAGTCAAGGAATGCTCAAGGTACGTATTAGAATCCATTACCATTCATGTAGACCCAACCATAGATTCCAACTCTATGAACGATATTTCTAATAACCAATAATTGTTGCAAATAATAGTTAAGAAAATACGAAAGACTTCATCATATTTTTAAAAACATTTATACAATTCAAAGTATATTTAGTTTACATTAATTAATGATATTTTCTTTTAGACTGTATGGTCACAGATAATAGCAAATTCCCGCGCAAACCTGGTGATTGACATGTTCTTCTCGTTAACATGATGTCGGGTTCATTGTTTGTAAACGAAAGCTTGTAATATTGTCCTCTGATTAAAGAAGAATAAGAATAAGCTTATAATAGTTTACAAGACATTGAAGACATGATTTTAAATTCATATTTCCGAAACAAATTTTTAAAAATGACTTCAAAAAACCATGCTGCTGTTAGTTACCAAAATAAAGCAAAAATTTGCTAAATAGGTATTATTCTAGGTGTAAAACAAGCATATTTCGCATAAGTTTTTATTCAAATGTATTCCGCGATTTAAATAACGTATCAGGTTGAAAACCAATGACATTGAAGAGATGATTCAAATTGCAAAATGTCTGCCGGCCGTCTATAAAAAGCCATTTCCTTCATTCACGCAACTATGGGTCAACATTCTCGAGTACGTTTTGAGTTTTTTCTGTTGGCAACACTACGTACACGTGGCTTGCACAGATAACAAATAGTTTTTTTAATCTGTGGCCATTAGTCAAGTCGATTATAGATACAACAATTAATTATCTGCGAATGTTTTGTATCATCGCAAAATTTTGTATTTTCCTTTCTAAACACGTTTGCGTTTACTTTGTATTATTCATGAACTTATGAATTTATGTTTCACATATTTTAAAGATTAATATCTTGTGAGCTTTGTAGTTTACTGTATTTTATAAGAAAGATTGTTTATACAGTGGTAAGTGAATATATTTATGTTATACTCCTCTAAGTTTTGTAAGTTAATTAATAAAACATGTAATTGGAACTATATATAAAATAATGTTATTTATAATTATAACAACAAAAAACTAGAATGTATTTGTATTTATTAAAAATAAAAATATAACAACATAACGAAACGAAACGAAAAAAGACGTAAAACAAAGACTAAAAAAATACGAAAGACCAAAGGCTAAATGACGAAGTATAAAATCTCGTGACATGAAAACCGTTTTTAGTTTATAGTCTACAAGCTGTTACATAATCCTTCTAATAAGGTGTTAATAATATTGCTTTGATCCTTTATCTAACAAGGAATGCAACTTAAATATACATTTTTAGACACACTTTAGCTAATTTATAAGTTAGGTGTATTATCGCTTGGTAGTGTCCTAATAGCTAGAAAGTTTCCTCAAATGCCTACTTAACACAATTAGAAATTATTTTTCCCGTTCTTGCCATATAAAATGATATAATCTAATAAATAATTGACCTTGTATCAATGTAATTCGAGCGTTTCATTGAAATAAACTTAAATCTCACATGAAATAGAACAGTACTTTATGTAGAGGAAAGTAACTAAATGTGGGCTAGTGCTTTAATATGGGCTAGCGACAATTCTCAAAAACCTACAGTCGAAAGAGGCAACAAACGACGATCGTACATCGCATTCACTCGCTCTAACATCGCACTTACTCACTCTCGTCAATCGCGCGCAAGCTGTCGCCAGCGTCGGCCATACTTGTGTTGGTGCTGTCGAAAACTTTTCTGAGGTACGTATCAATGTGCTGTTTAATTAAACAATCTTAGGTCTAAACACTGTAACTATGTGTTTTATTGAAGAATGTAAGGTGTATTTTATGATTTTCGGTCGATTTATTGCTTGCTTCCCATGAAATGTAAAGTACACGATCAGATTTATTTTAGTTAAGAATTTCGAATATGGGCTATTACTATGGTCTTAAATATGGGCTAGCCAGGTACTGGCCATGAACCAACAAATGACTGTCAACCTTCAACTTCCGGGATTGGTCGTAGCAGTCTAGGTCTAGTATCTCCTTATGACATAAGCCCCGTACCAAAAAAAATCAGAAAGACATCCAATAGAGGTAGAAAAGCTGCTGTGGCCTCGGTCATAACTTTATCTCCATATAAAAATGACCTCATTGAAACAAATAAAAAGAAGATTGAAAAAAAAATAAAACAAAAGATAAGAAACCCAAGCAAAAGAAAAAAAGTTTTGGAAATAAGAAAGCCAAGACCAGGGATGAAGGTGAAAGTGAAGAATATATCCAATTTGATTCAGATAGTGAACCAGATGCCCCTATAGGAAGAGCGGCTCCTGACGCTGCCGATGCAGCGTGTATGTCTTGTCAGGAACTTTTTTCCGAAAATGCAGCCGGAGAACTATGGATTAGATGTTTAATGTGTCAGCTCTGGGCACATAATGACTGTCCTGGGCCAGAATTTGACACTTGGATATGTGATTTTTGTAAGTAAATTAAGTGGTATTTAAAAGTAAATTATGTGATTTATTCCATCCACCAAAGATATTTGATCTCTTATAAGATAAATATTTATAATTGTTATTTTCACAGAAGATATTATAAGTTTCTATTAGTAACCCATATTTGAGTACCTGCTCCATATTTAGGATCTATTTTGATATTTGGTTTTAATGCTCAATACAATTATAAATTATAATATTAGGAACATATGATTGTTACTTAGCTCTTTAAAAATGTATGTGTGATTATTTTGACAACAATAAATGGTTAATCTTTTAATAGTTTTTTATTTTTTAAGCAAAATCAAAATGGTAGCCCATATTTGGTCACTTTCCTCTATTCAATCATTAAACACAATAGCGCAGTTATTATCAATGAATAACATTAATCGATAATTATACAAACGGATATTAACTATTCAATCTAAACATAAGATCTAAAACATACGGAGTTTCGTTTCGAAGTAACCGACGATCATTTTGTGATTAATTTGCTAACTTTTTTAAAATACACCATTTAATTACAAGCCTGTAACACAGTTTTTTAACTAACACAGGCTATAGTGTCCACAATTTTAACTTGTACATTGAAACAGTTTTCAATAAAGATTTATTATTATAATTACGAATTATACGAGTATAGTATAAATGGAATATGCTTTCCGAGATTTATTTTACAACAAGTTAGTTACCGTTTCACCTACGTAAACTTACAGCCGTATTCATACACAATTCTTATAATGTCCAGTCCCTGAAAAAATAAAACGAGCTGTTTACTTACGGATAGTACAATATACTACTAGGCGTAAGTCTAGAGCGATTGGTTGAATATACCCGCTCGTCAATGAAAACGATCTTAACAGATAAGATAGTATACTGTATAACTACTATGATCTTCCGCCGTTTCTAGAAACCGGGCCTAACTAGCAAGACTATGCAAAGTAAGACATTTTCAGAAGCATCAGACAAGTTTCCAGCTTGCCTCAAACACCTCCCCAAAAAGGTCCTAGCTCTTAGAATATAAATAGTTTACTTTTGGTTATTGACATGATTCTTTTATTAAAAAATGTTTGATGCATTTACTTAAATATAAAGATCAAAAAATTACTAACAAAAACCTCATCATTTCAACATTTTCTAACATATTCATGAATTTCTGATTATTTATTGTAAGTTATCAATATCATGATGTAATTGCTGTTTTTACCTATGTGTAAAGGATATTTCTTATCTACATTTTTCCTGTCATTAAAATCCACAAATCTCTAGCTCTAAAAACTAGCTATTATAAAAATTTATACTCTTAAACAAAGTAGGCATTGTCTTACGGCCGTTTTCAATATTCTATCTATTCCTTGTTTTGCTTACTAAAGCCAAATCTATCTATTTGCACTTATTTGATTTCAATATCCTAACGACGGATAGCCTTGGTTATGACTTTTATCTATCTAACGTCATATAATCTGACATAACAATCTATCTATAATCTTTGATACAATATTGAAAACGGTTAAACGTTATCAATGACGTTATAAAATTTGTCTATTGGCGGTTTTAGTTATCTTTAGCCATAATTTATTGTATTCCACAAATGCTTATTTTTTATCCATAGTATGTAATAAAAGTCTTTAACCTCGTCATTAATATAATCATTCTTATATTTTATTCAAATGGTTAATAGATGTGAATTATTCGTCATATTAATTAGAATATAATTAAGGTCACGTTTGATTTGTTATATCAAAAAATTTTGTCAAAGCAATACATAATATAATGTACGTGTTTCAATCTAAATAAACTTTCTTTAATATATCGCTGTTCCTACATCATTAATTCTAAAAACTTTATGAAAGTATTTCATAGTTGTCTAGATAATTTCATCAATATATTTATGCATTGCACCTTCCACGTTTACGCACTAAACTATACGTCCGTGATAATAATGTTTATGATCAGTAAATTTAACTTTACAGCATTCACGTCTTTGAAGTTAGTTTCCACATAAAACCTGTCAAAGAAGTAATTTCCAGTTACTTAACTCTTATTGAGCCTTTGTTTGCCAAGTTAATCATTTTGATTAAATCGTAATGTTATAATGCGAAAGCTTGGATGTATGTATGTTGTTAGTCTTTCACGCAAAAGCTGAAACTGATCCGATAAAAATGAAACATGGTATAGAAAAGGGTTCAGAAGAACATACTTTTAATCCCGGAGTTGCCACGGCATCAGAAGTTACGTGCGTGAATACGAGCTGTATAAATTATACACATACATAGAATATAATGGTTTTGCTCCATACAGCTGCTATTGGAAACAGAAATAATCTTAACCTAGATAGGTTAAGATATCTTAATCTATGTATTATTTTTCAGCTATAACCAAAAAACAAAGTAACAAACTTTCCTTTCATATAAATATGTCTGTTTATTATACCCATACACACCTCCTTTCATACATTACGTCATATTTGAGTAGCCGTTTCGACAAGCGAGTACCGTAAAATTCTGAGCCTATGTTAATAAATTGAACACGCGTTAGACCTTATTGGTAACTATGCGACCTTAAAAGTAATTGTAAATTACGCGTGACGTTGTAAATGCTTTTGGAACACTCTTTGTTTTAAAAGACTAAATTGCTGTATTCCATTTTTCACAAGAGATCTTAGCTTTGATGTACAGGGAAATATTATATTTTGTGGGGGTGTAAAATTGCTTAAACACATTATTATTATCTTTTTTATGCTTTGCTGTTATAGATGTTCATGGGCTGCGGTCAGTCAATTAACATCAGATGAACCGCATGCTCCGCTTGCCTGCTGTTATATAAAAAATTCTATAGCAGGGAAGCGGAGCATGCGGTTCACCTGATGGTAAGTGACTGACCGCTAATCTTTAGCATCCAAGTGTCACAGATGCCTTGCCTATTAATGATTTGGTATTAGTGTCAATGATGGGTTATTGGGAGAGGGGTAGAACAGGATGGGGGAGGGATGTGATGGGTATTAGGCCTCCGGGCCTCCGCTCACTGTAACCAACACAGTACAATAGTTCAATCCGATCTTCTGCTGGGGGGTGGTAATTACCCCGGCACGAGCTTAGCCCAATCGTGCAATTCTCGGCTCCTACTCTTTGAAAATCTTTTTTTTCTTTTTCCTGTGTATCAATAAATACAAAAAGTAACCTTAGTATATATGTTCCATACTATCATAATCCATGGTGTTTAAATCTGTCAATCTTTTGTTCAGTTACATTCAGTTGAAGTCGTTTTTACGTTACCATAATATGCGAAGTTTCATAATGTAAAAGTATTTAAGTATTGCTGAATGCTTCTATTGCTAGGGAGTTTTGAAGTGGGGGGGGGTCATATAAAATCAGAAATCAGGGTAAAAAAGTCGAAATATCCTCACGTGATTAATGTACGGTCATAGAATATTCCAAAAGAGAGCCATTTTTTAGGACATCGTACAAATTTAAAATTATTATAATTGAAAGCGTGCCCGTCGCGAATTTAAGACCGTATGTGCGTATCAGGTTATCTGGTTTGGTCTATTGGCTACCAATCACACTAGCGTGGTGCAATACAGGTTGTAGAGTTAATGGAGGTTTAGAGCGACAATAATAAGGTTATAAGTATTGGCAATAACTTATTAATTGACTTGTACATTAAACACTTCACTAGTTCCACATTCGTTTATTTTCTACACTATATCAATTATTTATTACAAATGAGACCGGTTTATTAATAATATTTTAATTGATATGAAATCAACCCATCTCATATAGGATAAACTATGATTGAAAAGTAGATGTATGTATAGATATGTATAGATGTATATATAATTGCTTTTCAATTTTGGCAGATGTTCTATGCGCAGATAGGAGAAATTTTGATTAGCACTACCTACGATATTAAATATACCAAGTATATTTACTTTGGCTTAGAAGTAAGCAATTTAACAGTACGAGTTTTTACTTTTTGATGTCTCATGTGATTAAACATAAATATATATTGCAATTGTTAGCCTATGCATACCCCTGCCTACAGTTCATTGTCACGTGCTCGCTCTACACCTATTTATGCTCTATGGTATACACATGTGTAGTGGAAAGTTTGACAGTGCGAAGGTTGTACTGGACATTCAAATGTACTCAATAGTATAATATAATGTCCTTTAACCATGGTTATTTAAAAGTAGTTAATAATATTTTTGATTCATTAATGTTGAACAGTATATTTTTAATTAACAGAAAATTAAAAGTTTTAATTTCATTGTAAGTGATAAAATAATGAATTAAACTTGCATTTTTGAATTTCTACAAAACTTCTGCTAAATATTTCAATATGCATATGCCAAAAATAAATAAATAAATTATCACACCTTATACTATTTTAGGCGAGTCTCACACTTAATTTGAGATAAGGAGTCAAAATATTACTATGTATGTCTTATTAAGTGTGAGAAAAATTAAGGCGTCCAAACATATAAAAGAACTCATAAGTCCGTCGCGGATCCAAAAAGATTGAGAATCCCTGGATTAAAGCATTAATGAAGGATTAAGAAAATTCCAGTTTAAACTATACAGATAAATATTAATACAATTTCTGTAATCATACATAAACATAATTTTCTGTTATTTTTACATAATACTTCTTTCAGACAAAATACTAAATTCTAATGGGCTTAACTCTTTCCTCACTTTTCCTCTACAAAAACTAACTTTTTAATTAACAGGGAAACAGTTCAACAACCGAAAAGGTGTGATTTCAATATCTTAATTGCGGATGTTTTAAAATAAATGGCGGATGATTGTAATTAATGAAATAATATTACAATTCACGTCTTATCTTCATTACACCGGCTACTTGAAAAGTAATCTGACCGCTTTAGAAGTACCCTTGAAAACTGTCGTTTAGATTTAGCTGGACTACTTTCTTAGCTGGTAAAAATACTACCATACTCTATATTATAGTATTGTATATGTACTATTATTACCTTTAAACGAATCTTTTCCGATATTGTAATTGTAATTGAACATAATCATATTAATTTTATAGTAAAGTAAACAGTAGGTTATGGAGGACGGTTTTATTCCTCCAATGAAAAGGGACAACCACAGGACTGGCCGGCTGTTAGGCACCGAGGATTGATGTTTGGAAGTGGTATGCTAAGCGGCGTAAACATTTCAACATCGCGATTTAGGAATGATGACGTCATCGTGGCGCCAGAGGATATATAATTCTATAGCTTTTTAGAAAGATTTTTCCCGATACTGAAATTTGATTAATCCAATAATTTAAGTGTCACACAGTCACATAAATTTTGTACGAAAGTCTCGTTAAAATCTGTTATTTTCATTATTTATTTATATGCTACCTTATCACCTATCACCGGCTTGTAGAGTAACCTGACCACATTAGAACTACCCTTGAAATGTACCGCGGCGCAAAGTCAAATGCACTATTTGATTTAGCCGGACTGTTGGGTAGAGTATAAGTTACCGCGTGCAGAATCCGCTCCCAAATTTGCACTAGATATTGTACGAATTTTACACGTCCGTATTTAAAATGTCCGTATAAAAAAATTGAAGCATAAAATATGTATTGTAATCGATGAACCGATTTGTGAATTTAGTAGTCATCTTTAACCAAGAGATTCAGGTTCAAATTCGGGTCATAAAAATATATTATTGGGTTTTTCTAAGATAATACAATTCAAATAACAGCCCTAAATCAGTAAGTTGGTGGTGTTGATATCTATGCCTTGGAGAGCACGTAAGACTGTCAGTTTTGTGTGTGATCCCTCCGTTTGTATCTATCTCCTCCCATTAGGGGCCCAAGTCTGCTAATTCAAAAACGTTTCAATTGCATCTCAATTGGATTGTATGGGAATAGTTTGACACATTGGGTATTTGTTAACTATTTAAAACCAATGGTGTATCATTGACATACAATCGAAATATCATTCATTTGCCATTGGACAATTTGGTATCAGACTATAAGAATAAATGAACAAACGAGTCACACATTTACACTTGATCACGTGACCGAAATTTGTCAAAAAGGCTATCAAAAAGGTGACATGAAACTAGACAAGAAATTAGTAAATAAATACCCAGACCGCGAGCACTACGGCCAACGCCTGTCTGTAGCCAGATTTGATTTTAGGTCGTCGCCGGCTTACATAACAATTGGATAATGACATACGCACCGGCTCGCTTTTAGACTTGCACATTGGCATAGAATTAACGTGGGAATGGTGGAGTGGCGATTTTTAATGGCAATAATTGTCCAGAGAGAAAATGTAAAAAAATAAATATTCTTGAGCATTTAGCACAGCGCCATCTAGTCACAAACTAAGCAAAGCTTGTACTATGGAAATTAGACAACTAATTTATAGTTAAACATATTTCATTGTAAATATATACGTACTATAGATACATTAACACACAGACGGTAGAAAATTACAATGTTCATAACATCATAATTTTCTTCTCGTGGGGACTGAACCCATAACCTCCGTAATAGACAATTGTTGTATCCACTGCGCCAATCGGGTGGTCAAATATAGAAATAATAGATAAAAAATATGATATTGACGATGTTCTTAATAAACCAGTATGTGGTCAAAACATTCATACTCATTTTTAAGTGTGATTTCTTTAATGACTCTAATCATCTATGACTTAATTTGTGAATAATGATCGGACATTGTTGAGAATGTGTCCTCTACTCAACTTTACAAAATATTATATTTCGTTATTCTAAACTAATTAATCAATTATTCTACTGTATAATTCTATTGAATTTTGGTTTCGATTGAAGTATAATTTTTTAATACTTTTATTTTGAGTTTGGAATTAATACAAATTATTCTGTCACCCAATTCAGTCTATATAAGTACAAAATGTTATCAAAATCAGTCCAGTAGCTGCAGCGCATTTTCTTATAAACATCTAAAATTTAACATTTATAATATAAGTACAAATTCGAAAATCAGGGCAGAGTAGTTACAATTTATAATCTTAGGAATTCGTTCAGAACAAGACCAATCTAAACTAGGCTAATAATTAGGTCTAGATCAAGACCAACATACAAGAAATAAAATAATAATATAAATATGTAAGTGAAGTATCACGTATTTTCCTATCGTCAGTGTCTGAAAGGAAAATATTCTTATCATTTACCTTAAATTGTAAATTATCTTTCAAATAATAATGTTTATATAATGTTAACTGATTTTACCGGGGCATTTTATTTTTTTATTAATCTTCGTATAAAGAGGAAAACTAATGTTTGTAATGAATAGATTCAAAAACTACTGGACCGATTTTTAAAGATCTTTCACCATTCGCAAACTACATTGTCCACGAGTAAAATAGACTAAATATTATAGGCTACATATTAAACATTATACATACATACAAAAAAACGAAAGTAGTATATTTGTAAGTATTATATAGAATATCTCTATTTTTGTAAAAATTTCAAAATAAACAATTTTATGACTACCATTATATGTATTTTTAACTGATTTTCCAAAAATAAAAATTATCCAGTCATTACCAAACATTTTTCACGTTTTTTTCCACAATACAACTTGCTATATTTTTAAATCTGGTAACATTAACCCACAAATGTAATCGTATTGGCATAACCAATTAAATACTGTATCTCAAAGCACTGTAATGTATTGATAACGCTATCAAACGCATTATCTTAGCATTGGGTGTTGATTTATAGTTCATTATTTTTTGTTTGATAACTGGACCGAG
>LQNK01001687.1:0-35818 GCA_001586405.1 Phoebis sennae | reverse complement strand
CATATAATTATGAGCGGTCCTGCGGCCGTCATTTTTCTAAACTTTTGTTGTGCGCCTCTAAAAAATACAGAAATTAGTAGCCCACGCGTGCGAAGCCGCGGGCGGAAAGCTAGTATAATAATAAACTCAAAAACTACCGAATTATTTGTTGCAATATTCTTGAAGTAGGTAAAGGTAGTAGGTAATACATACAGTATTATCTTTTCGCTTTATATAAATTAGGAATTTTGCAGACGAAGTAGGGGGTGGGAGTTAGTATTAACAAAAACTATTTAATCAACAAACGCGTAATAAGATATTCGAAAACAACACATGCAGAGTCAACGCTCTGTAGGTTAATGTTTGAATGTGATAAAGCGATCGATTTAATTATATAATGTGGTTTACTAGTATTATTGTTGAACTTACCATCTTTTAACTGGCACAGATCATATAAAATTTTTTGCCAAAAAATAAAACAGACTTCCTCGCTCTAAAAAGTAGAAAATAACTTTTATTTCATTTTTGTTGAAATGTATACAAAGTCGGTGCAAAATCTTGTTAAATTGTAAAAAGTAAGTGTTTTTCATAAGCTTACAGTTAACATAAGAATCATCTCGTCACAAAAGGTTATTATTATTAAATATTTATTATTTCACTCTTTAATGTATCATGCAATTACATAATTAAGAGCTAGAATGTTGGTTCACACAGTATTGGTCGGCCTTATCACTCAGTAGTGATCTCTACCAGACAACCGGGCAGAAAGTAATGAAGAAGAAAAGATTACTAGAACTACTTGTAGTGTATAGGAATATAAAAATATTATGGGCATTCAAAATTACCATTCAGTTTAATTTTGAGACTAAATTAATCTAAAAAAATTGTTGACCAATATATTTTGAGACTAAATTAATGTGGGAAAAATTGTTGGTCCTTGGGGACCCTTTGAGGATGGGGGGCCCTTTGAGGATGGAGGGCCCAGTCGGCCCTTATGGTAAAGACAGTATTATAATTATAAAGGATTTACACAATTGCTTTAGCAGAAAAACTTAAAGCCTCGGTCAACGATAATCATTATTCAAATTTTCGGCGAAATACAGTTAATTGCAATAAACTGGTAACCAGAGCAGAGGTGCCGGTTTTGTCCCGCGACCGTCGGCTCAATTTTAACGTGGCGTTGACACTTTGCAATTTAGAGACCTTCGTACTTAAATGTAATAACTGTTATGGGTTTTACTGAACGCAACATGAAATAGGATATTTTATTTGGTTTATAAGTAATATAAAACAACATTATAAACGTTAATACAATTCATTAAAATAATAATTTAAGAATGGTGCATTCATGAAGTATACTGTGATTTTTAAATGCCGACTTTTATATACAATGCGGATTTTGTTTAATGTAACAGCAGGCAAGAGGAGCATGCGGTTCACCTGATGTTAAGTGACTGACCGCAGCCCATGAACAACAACAAAGTGTCGCAGATGCCTTGCCGGCTTGGGGGAAGGGGAGATGATAGGGAGAGGAAAGGAGGATAGATTATAATTAACATTGTTTTATTATTTTTTTGTTCACGGTTTCTCTCACTTTTTTATATTATAAACATCGGATTAAGGCCGACGGTTTCGGACCGTTTCGGAGGTCCTTCTTCAGGGCGAGTGTGATGGTTACGCGGTCGCACCCAGCTTCGCACTATAATATAAAAAAGTGAGTAAAACCGTGAACAATATAATTAGTAAAACAATGTCTCACTTAAATCAATTAACGTTGTTTTCATTAAATCGATCAGTTATTTTGAGAAAATTTAAAACTAAACTTACATAATAAAGGTGCTATGATATAAACGAGGTATAAAAAACTCAACATTCGTGACATAGAAACGTTAATATATTTGTAAATTCACAATAAGCGAAACACAATCAAATATTATACAGCAGAGACACCATAATACGCGAGACTATTTAATATTAATAGACACCCGAGCTAGATAGCTAAGATTTTAAGATAAGTCGCTAGTCTCGAATATTCAGAAAACAGTCCCGTGGGGCATAATGGGGCTTGGGGCAGATTTTTAAACCGTTTAACTGACCAATTTTAATTTAGTGGCAAATAGATGATCAGCCCTCTATGCCCTAGCAGACCGCAACTTTGGTCCACGTCTCCACTGGGTTTGAACCCAGGACCTCTCAGTTAAGCGCCTAGAACGCTAACCACTGAACCATCGAGGCGATCAATTCAGAAAACAGTGAATATAAAATCAAATAAATTAGGAGATTAGGGCTTTTATCTCCCGTTCCTTTAGGATATTCGGATTAAAAATAACCTATGTCCTTCCTAGGATTTCAAAGAATCTCTGTACAAAATTTCAACCAAATCAGTCCAGTAGTTTCAGAGCCTATTCCTTTTCTCTTTATAATATAAGGATAAATGGAGTCTAATACAAACATTCTTAACTTACTGTTTCGTTTACAAATAAATATTTTAAGTTTGAATTTGAAGTCGACGTCTCAAAACCTGAATAAAATAGGAATAAAAAAACAGGGATTTTTTTAACTGAAACCACAAGGCGTAATAAACTATTTAATATTAATAGACACACGCGCTAGATAACTCAGATATTTAGATAAGTCAATAACCTCGAGCTAGGCTGAGATTAAGGCTTTAAGTGAATCGAATCGATTTTAAAACTTTGGGGCTCCGATGGGGCTCCTATTTTATAGTAAATCTATACTAATATTATAAAACTGGAGAGTTTGTTTGAACTCGCTAATCTCAGGAACTACTGGTCCGATTCGAAAAAATTATTTAGTGTTAGATAGCCCATTCATTGAGGAAGGCTATAGGCTATATTATATCATCCCGATATTCCCACGGGAGCGAAGCCCTGGGGTGCAGCTAGTAATTTATATTTTGTGCATCTAATTTAGTACTTATTTCGCATTGATGTAGAGATATGAGATAAACATACTTAAATATTTTTTAATTAACCCAGACAGTAGCAAATTACAATGTTCATCACATCATAATCTTCTACTAGTGGGGATCGAACCCACACCCTCCGACGTAATGGACAACTGCTGTGCTGCGACAATCGGTTCGTCAATACCATTAAAAAAGTTATAATGGAAAATTTTACCAGGGCTTTTAGTATTAAAATCCATTCGAACTTATATATGCTTTATCATCCTCACATCAAAGAATAAAGGCCTCCTTGGATAATTGCATAACACTGAATAGTATTTTTTTCACTACGAGGTATTTACAACCGAAAACAACCGGTTCTGTACCTAGGTATACAATTTAGACGTCTAAAATTGTAGAGTTTAGACATGTGTAGAGGCCGCGGTATGAACCGTTAGGCAGGAATGTGAACGCTTCAGTTACAATCTTAGTAAAAAAAATAATTAAAAAGTTCTTCCTAAAAGCACCTCGAAAGAGGTCAATTTGAAAAATAAACATTCTGACATTGTCACCATTTCCACTATGTACTATTTCGACTGATGATGAATTTTCGAAGGTGGTTGTAATTAAATTATTACTAACAAATAATGGAAATCGTAAAAACGTCTTTAATACAATGTTTTAAAATACATTCCCATCAAGAAATCAATCTAATACAATCATAGTACTTATAATGAACTAACTGTTAAGCAATGTTTTGCTCCCGTAGCATCTACACTAATATTATAAAGAGGAAAACTTTATTTGTTTGTTTGGTTGTAATGAATAGGCTCAAAAACTACTGGACCGATTCTAAAAATTCTTCACCATTCGAAAGCTACATTATCCATGAGTAACATAGGCTATATTTTCAGACCGATTTGCTACAAAACTTGCTTGTCTTAAAAAAAGTCTATAATCAATTTGGAATTGAAAAACTTTGCGCGCTCTATACATATCTTTTATCTTCTATATCTATAATAGATATCTATTATCATAGTTCATTCTAAGAAATTTTACGACTTCCAAACAATAATGCTAATAGTAACTTGTTTGCACAATGGACTCTTAAATTTAATTTGTCAATACAATATTAAATTAAATTACACGTTATTAAATAAATTGTAAAGTTTTTATTTAATTTTTTCCATACTTCATAAATGTTTTGCAACAACTGAGGTCACGTAGACCAATTTTAATAGAAACTAAACAGTAGAAAATTTAATAAAATATTTGATCATTTTGAAGTCACACTGATTAAATATTTTATAAATTTTCTTCAAATATTAACTCTACCGCGCTTTTTACCTATAACATGTTATATAACCTACTAATGCCCCGCGGTTTTATGCATATATCTCCCGTTCCCATGGGATTTTCGGGATAAAAGCCATTGTCCTTTTCCTGTATCAAACCATCTCTGTACAAAATTTCATCCAAGTCGGTTTAGTGGTTTAGGTGTGAAGAACAGATACATACATACAGAGTTACCTTCGCATTTATAATATTAGAAATGATTATATGCCCTATTTCACTCAGTGAAGGTCCAGCTTTGTAAGGTTGAAAAAATTTTTGAAATCGGTCCAGTAGTTTTTGTGCGAAAACATTACTTACATACAAACAAACACAAATTTTTCCTTATAATATAAGTACATATAGGAAAAAAAACCATTAACATTACCTCAATTATTTTACACATCTATGACTTAACTATAAGTAAACTTATTTTAAAACCGTTTACTTATAGTTCAGCAAAAACAATACGAGAAATCTTTATTAAACAAACATACGTCTGAAGTCACGTGCACAAGCTAGTCAACTTTCTCGTATAATATTTCATTAACTTAAAAATCGATTAAATACTAAAATGTCACCGGCCCACTTCGACTAACATTAAATTAAGTTGAATTCAATCATTCTCGTAACTTTCCAGAGAAAATCGAAGTTATCTTAACGAAATGCATTCTACAAGAAAACTTGTTATAAAAATAACGATAGGAATTAATCTCGTGTTAAAAATTTCCGTTGCTTCGTGAATTTGAAATATCTCTCTTCTATCTGGCAACTCTTATAAATTCTTATTACCCGATTGCGACGTAAGGAGGGAATATTCTCGATTGTTTTCTTATATATGCAGCAGGCGAGTGGAGCATACGGTTCACCTGATGTTAAGTGACTGACCGCAGCCCATGAACATCTACAACATCAAAGTTTAGATGCCTTGCTGGCTTGAAGAGAAATGAATAAGGAAAGGATTAATGAAGGAAATTGGGAGAGAAGTAGAACACGATGGGAGAGAAATGGCTTTTTTATTTCGACGTAAAGTGTTGTTGGATGCATAAGAATTGTGGTAGTGCGAATTTTCAAAATGGCTCTTGCGTAGTAAAGAAGGAAACGCATAATAATTAATAATTACAAAATAATTTCTGGTTTCTAATTTCTGTCTATAGTCGAACATATTAATACAACTAAAAAACTCTTTCATTTTCTATAAAATTGAATCGTTACTTATCAATCGTTATTATCAAACTATCCATCATTAAATTAGATACATATCAAATTCATTTATTTCGAATTAACGGTGTGACATACAAACTTTACACAAAATGCCGGTTTTCTCAAATTTGTTATCTATATATACATAATTTAAGGGCGTGTCGGACGATTGTAAATGTGATAAAGGTTTCCACGTATTTTATTATAATTTTCTTTTACAGGTGCGTTAAAAGGGTCACGCTTGGCCTGAGGCTGTTTGAACGGTTTTTGAATGAAGATATTGTATTCGCTAATTATAATACGAATTATCTTAAGCAGTTTAATGTTATATATTTTTAATTTTCTTTGAAGGATTTTTTCGCTTGAAGAATTAATGAATGAAAAATTCTTTATAAATATAAATAACTCTATAAGACATAAAAAATACACAAATTATAATTTATAATGTACTCTACACGAAATACGACTTTGTCTTTAGAGCGATCTCTTCCAGATAACCTTTGAAATTGAAATTTGAATTTGATACACTACTTTTACATATACAAAAAATAATACACTTAAATAATATAGAATATTTTGATTATTTTAAATGTGATTAAAACTTTGCATTTTATATAAATTGTAACAGTTCAATAGGTATATTAAACCAAAATACTGAAAAGACATAGTATAACATATGTCGATGTTCCAACCATTACTATTCAATTATCAAAATCAGTTCAACCATTACAGAGTTCAGTCAAACACACAAAAAACATGTTCATAATGACGTTTGCAAAACCGCGGTATCCGTGTATTCAGTCATGCGTATATTTATTTTTAGCTAGTCAATCGTTGTCACTTCTCAGCAAGTAGGTAAACGACCGACGTCTATGATATTTGAGTAAATAATATATTTAAAGATATTGAGATTAGAAGACAATAAACCGTAACAGGAAGAAAAAACTAAGAAAACTAAAACATTTTTCTGTTTAATGACTGAGATTAGAAGACAATAATGAATAAGCCGTAAAGGAAGAATAATTTTAAAGCTAAAACATATTTTTCTGTTTGCATGAAAGAAATATAAATAAGCTTATTCTGTTTTAGTTTTAGTATTTTATATGCACAATATAATCAGTCTTTGGTCACATAGTATAAAACAAAATCACTTTCCACTGTCTGTCTTTAATCTCTACGTAGAACTTTGAATGAAGAATGCACAATCGATTTTGATGCGGTTTTTTAAAAACATATTGATATTAGAGTTAGGTTTATTTATGAAGGTTACTAGTATATTAGCACGTGCGAAGTCGGGGCGAGTTGCTAGATTGTCTATATAATTCTTAAATCTCAAGGATTTATGATGGTCATAGAATGTTAAATATAATAAATTTAATAAAATCTTTATCAGGTATCCGGATCCGCATTAAAAGATAAATCATGATAAAAGATAACCTACTTATTATATAGATTTTATAAAAATTACGAACATGCATTATATAATCGTTTTAAATGGGTACGTTTTAACATAAATAAGTTCATTATTGAATCGATATATTTTGATTAAAGTACATAAAAATATATAAAATAAATGTGACGTATTAATATATAGCTTTTGTATGAATAGCTACCTAATAATTGATTATTTCTGTTAAGTAAAAAAATAACAATATTTTATACAATAATTTTTAATTTAAATAGTCTAGAGGATACAAACTCGTTTACAAATTTTAATTTTAGCTATATTTGAAACATTTATGCCAAAATTCACATATATTTAAATTCCTTAAAGACACGTATTCTAATCAAAAAAAAAAATAAAAAATTCCAAATTCAAATTAAAACTGTCATTCTAAATGCAACATGGCGTACGTGCACACATGGGAACAAATATTAGCATTCCGATATGAAAAGATGTAATCTTACAACAATTTCAGTAACCCGTACACTTCCGCTATATTCGGATAGATAAGGAACGGGACCATAGATAAGGTATCGTGCATTGTATACTTTCTACGGTTATCACCACAAAATCAGTGTCAATGAGATATACCGTGATATGATATCGTGTATCGAGTGCAATTTTTAATTTGCGGACGTTTTTGATTTTAACCTATTTTGTCTACTAATAAAATAAAGAGGAAAGATTTGTTTGTATTGAATAGGCTTTGAAACTACAGACCGATTTGGATGAAATTTTGTACAGAGATTCTTTGAAACCCTAGGAATGATATAGAATAGTTTTATCCCGAAAATCGTACGGATATATACGCGGGTGAAACCGCGGTGCTCAACTAGTTGTTAATAAATATGTTGATTTAACAATTATCTTTTTTATAACTGACACAAATACGTTAAAAAGTTGTTTTGTTTCCGAAGAACTTGGTTTTTAACTCTTTTTAATCATCCGTCGTAATCCATCCTCTTATTTTTTTCTATAAAAACATCTAAGATACTAGTCATGGACAGCTATATTCGTTTATCATCAAATTCAATAAGATTAATATTTATCCAGCATGAGAATATTACACGAACTATTACATAACGTGATAATCAAACACAAAATACGCTCACCATTCACATTATTTTTTCAATATTTTTACGACATCCGTTTAAAAATCGTAAGTCAATGTCATCACAAAAAAATTAAATTTCGAATTCCAGCTTCGTTCACAAATCCATCGACAAGAAATAAACTTTTTAAATTATGACTGTACCTAGGAATCGGCGGGAAACAGCCAGACGCCAGAATTTCAAGCAGACTGCGGTATTTTTAGCAACTAAATTTTCCTACAAGGTCGTTGTTTTCTAAAACAAAGTATACAAAGCAACCTGTTACATTCACGTGGGTTATGACGTTACATTAATATTACAGATCACTTCTAAACAGAGATATTTTAATAATTAAATATTGTAAGTAGAAGTTTCCGCGCTGTGACCGAATTAGTTTTCGTTCAGTGAACGGTGACTTGACATTCTGGTTAGTATGATAAAAATTAATTTTTTAATGAAAATATAGTTCATTGTAACTTCAATCTGACAGGATAATGTATATAGTTCATTGTAACTTCAATCTGACATCAATATTTTTAACCGACTTTCAAAAAGGAGGAAGAAAATATTTTAATAAGATTTTTGCATTTTTTCTCGATGTTTTAACCGTCGTTACATTGAAAACACCAATCTAAACGACGTTTATTTGAAATGAAATTAAGTAACAAATAATATACCGTCTTATCGTAAATGTATAAGTACAATGAACACTAGATGAATTAAATCAATGTTAATCGTGTTTTTTTAAGTCGAAAAACATCAATATAACACGTGATTTTGTATATAATGTTAATGTAACCAACTCACACTTGACCAGTTTTTTCAATTTTAACTACAAACTGACCTTGGTATACTTATGAATGAAAAATCGGAAATTATTTCATTACATATTACTGTGAACGTAAGGCAGGCAAGTCAGACTTATGAACGCAAAATGCGGTTCTTATCAATGGCAATGTAAACCCATTAAAAAAATAGATAATGGATTCTTTAAAAACAAAATAATCCTTATCCTAATAAACTTAATGCAAGTGAAATTTATTTTTTTAATCTACCATTTCTGTAGGATGTAAAAAGTAAAAAATATATAGAAAGAAAAGTAAAACATTCGCGTCTATTGGTAAGAAAAATATTCTCGAAGTCAATCTTTTTAACCGCTAATTTTATTACAAAAAAATGAGAACCATCTTTTCTGAAGTCAAATAAACTGGTACTTGCTTTAAGAATACGCGTACGTGATGAAGCATAATATGACGTTTTTATTGAATTATTTCGTCATTGAATGATAACTGTTGCATACATTATTATACTATCTATTCCATATGGCATCGCAACCGTAGCGTTATATTATATAGCTTACAAATTAGTCAATGTCCACAGTAAGATTGTAAGGTGAGAGAAATTTTGATTTTTTTTCAATATTTTATTTGTTACTTTGATTTCAATATCTTACCGACGGATAGCCTTTGCTATCTTTTGTCTATCTAACGTCATATCATCTGAGATATCTATCCATAATCTTTGACACATTATTGAAAACAGCAGTAAATAAATCAGAATTTGTCTTCAATTATTTAGAATCATTCAATTTCTCATTATATTTTACAATTTAATGGTTCAATTATTCGCAAAAACATTGTACATATTCTTAAGCCTAAAGAATTCCTACTTCAAATACAATAATCGTTGCACTGGCGATCTCTTATCAGCGGTAAAGCGTGAAAAATGATAACAACTGCAAGTTCGTTGAACTATCATGGCCAATTTGAAACTAACAAATAGATAAAATAATGTAAATTTGTAATTACGATTACATACACGGCGCTTTTGATACTGTTGTAAATTTACACAAACGCAACAATAACGTTTATGAATTTTCTAATTGTTTTAAGTGATAAAATTAACCTTGATTGTTATTTTTGTACTGAACTAAGATATTGAATAGATAAATATTCCTAATTTTATAAAATAATAACTTTGTGCCAAAAATAGAACACTCACACTAAAAAGTAGAAAATAATTTTTATTTTACATTTGTTAAAATCTATGCAAAATCGGCCTTTAACTATTTTCAGTTTTACAAGATTCAAGATTTTTTTGAAAGTCGATTAAAAATATTAAGGAATACATACGTAGTACATTTTCGTGTCAGATTTTAAGTGACATTATTTTCGATTTAAAACTTATTTTTATCATACTAACCAGAATGTCAAATCAATTTCAAATCACCATTCACTGAACGAAACCTAATTGAATTATTGGTCACAGAGCCGAAACTAATGCTCACAATATTTAAACTGTTTTAACTATTAAAATAATACTATGAAAGCAAACGAAAAAATAAACTATTTTTTTCATTCGTTTTTATCATACATCCTTATCATTAAACTAGAATTTGACAATAACAAATCGATACTAATATTATAAAGAGTAAAGATTTTTTTTTTGTTTATTTGTCTATTCAATAGAATAGACTCTCAAACTACATGACAGATTTGGATGAAATTTTGTACAGAGATTCTTTGAAACCCCAGGAATGACATAGGATAGTTTTTATCCCGAAAATCCTACGGGAACGGGATATATATGCGGGTCAAACCGGGGAGCTCAGCTAGTGTTTAATCTATTCGACTAGAGACCGGATCTAACCAAATTAACGTTTCACGAAAATCACATTCTAAGTGTCAAAATTTTATTTCAACACTAGAGAAATCTGCTATCTAGGTGACGCAGTAATTAGCCATAAGTAGGCCTTGCTTGTAATCCCGGTTTTTGGGATATTTTTGGAAAATTGTTCTACATAACTGTTTTCTGCTTTTTCCGACTCAAAATAGGCGACTACCTTCGCAAGAGTCCCGTTGTACTATTTTTATTTACATATTATGTATTAATTTTGAAAAATCTTTACCATTATGCCTTTCATCAACAATCTTTTCACTATTTACTTGATATAAATGCGAAAGCAACTCTCAGAGAGACCGACAGATAGAGTTGCCTTTACAAAATTTCACTCAATACGGTTCAGTGGTTAGGCGTTAATTCCTCCCTTACATATTTAATATACTATATACTAATAGATAAACCAATGCAATTCATGCATAAAACATTTATGTATAAACTTTATCCGATATCTTTTATTCACCTGCATCTTCATTAACGGCCGTTTTCAATAATGTATCAATGATTACGGATAGATTGTAACCTCAGATTAAATGACATATGATTGTCAAAAATCATAACAAAGGCGTCGACAGCATATTGAAATCAAAGTATATGTAAATACTCGTAGATAGTCTTGCCTGACTTTAGTAAGCAAAACAAGGGATAGATAGTATATTGAAAACGGCCGTAAGTGACATAGACTATATTACATGATACTAGGGAAGCGAAACCGAGTGTACAGGTACTACAAATTAGGATAAGTAATCCAGGCTTAAAAATTTCATTCATATCGTTCACGAGACCAAATCGTTCTTTCGCTAAGTATGTCACGCGTAACAAACATAAACTGTACTTATATGTAAATATATTTCGAAAGAGTCATTATATTTTATTACTATCCCAGTCATACAATCACGTACAGATCTAACCTAGCCTTACTTTAAAAGTACTAGGTTTTACTCTCGACTACGCTCGCATTTAATTAAAAATATAGAGTCTGCAAAATCACCTAAACCTGTAAAAAGCCTATCTGTATACGATTTTTTTAATATTATTATTTACAAATATAGCCTATGTTACTCGTGGATAAAGTAGCTTTCTAATGATAAAAGGATTTCTAAAATCGGTCCAGTAGTTTTTGAGCAAACAAACAAACAAAGTTTTCCTCTTTAAAATATTAGTCTAGATTATTTATTCAAAATTTTCACATTTATAAAATGAGTAGGTATGTAAATATAAGTATAACGGTATAGTATTATATTATCTGTGGTATAACCATGATATTACTAGTTTGTTTTCAAAACTCAATAATAGTTTGATAGATTTACTATATCATCATTATAAAACAATTAAAATATATTTAAATGTTTAATCAATCATTTGTTTGTGACAACATCATTAGATATGGTTTTTATGTCACAGCTAGGAAAATTAGCGGATGACTCACCAGATAAAAAAACGTATACGTTTTTTTATGTCAAGCCAGGCAAGCGGAGCATGCGGTTCACCTTATGTTAAGTGACAGCAGCCCATGAACATCTACAATATCAAAGTGTCACAGATGCCCTGCTGAAGGAAGAGGTGGGCTTCACTCTTTTATTGCTGAAGATGTTGTGCAACAGAATTACCCTCTGTCGCTTCATACGACACCCACGGGTAGAAATAGAGTGGCGGCATACGTATTCTTACCACACGGGTAAAAAATGCATAAGCTTTCTAAAATCTAGATATCTAATACCAAAAATATTTTCGAATCGGACCAGTTATTTCGAAGATAAGCGCGTTCAAACAAACAAAAAAGTGTTCAGCGTTTTGTTACTGGTATGAGGTCTCCAAAAATAATTAGTGCTGTGACCTGGGAAATTTTATATAATTATATATAATTTTCATAAAATAAAAACTGTAAAACCTATTTTGATTTATTATTCTAACTTTCATTATGTTAAATATTGATCACTGTCTTCCTTTAATTATTAAATAACATAAAATAACAATCGATAGTCAATATAAATAATTATTGATTATTAAATCTTGAATCCAATTAAGTCTCCCGATTTTGGTAGCCAATAAACGGGATTTCTGTAAAAGGCACACCATGTATAACCTTATATATTTTTACGACGAAACAAAAAAGATGTTACGTGGTAATCTGTCTAATTGACAATTTAATTTAAAATCATCAGTTAGTTGTCGATTGAAAAACAGTAATGAAACTTTAAAGTTTGCCTTTTCCCAAATTTATAGTCAGACAGCCAATGTAATTAAATAATCATATTAAGTCACAATTCAATCTCAGAATTTAATGGGTATATACATAAAAACCTTAACCGCAAGGCTTATTCTGTTGATTTTTGAGAAGCTCCCTGGAATATCTTTATGATCAGATTTGAACCAAATTTCTATGGGACCACACTGACACTATTCTTTCAAATGCAAAAATATCCAAATCGGTCCACAAAAGGAGATATGCGGCAACATACATAAAAAATACGGACGAATTGAGAACCACCTCCTTTTTTAAAGCCGGTTAATAAAACGTAAATAATGAAAATATTCGTCATTAAAAATTATGACTTAAAATTGCGTTGAAATGTACTAAAGAGTTGAAACCATAATGTATGAAGCTAATTAAGAAATCAATGTACATTTTTTGTCATTTCCAAACGTCTGTTCGCGGAATCGTTTTCTTGCGAAATTTCTCTTTAATTTACTGTTGGGATATTCCGAAATAACCAGTTTATTTGACCTTCAATGGGACAATAATGGATACTAAAAGGTGTTAAATCTAATTGTCTATCAATGTCTAGGCGATTAATATACAAAAAATACCCATGTTTAGTAAAAGGCATTTTTAAAAATCATCTCATAATATTTAAAGCATACACGTACACACACACACACACACCTACACACATACACATAAAACTTTATTTGTAGGATATGTCTATTCTTTTTTTTTACTCTGTAAAATGTTTATAATTCATTTACTAACTATGATTGTTCCTTGCCATTGACGTAATTCGTAAAATATTTAATGAAAAAAATAAAATAATACAAATTATGTAATTCAATTTCAATGAATAACGTTACTTATTCAAACGAATGTGTATGTTATCCTTCGAAAGCGCTTCTAAATGAGACAATAAGATATTAACGAGCTAAATGGCGTGCTTAACACGAGAGAAAGATCACACAATATGCCTTTGTAATATCATTACGACTTTGGTGAAATATTTCAAATAGTACACTATCGTCCCACATACAAGTGATCAGTATCCATTATTAGACTAAAGTATTCATATTTTTTTTATATCTTATTTATTTATTCTGATCAGAAACATTACATAACAGGGGAGACCCCAAAGCGTTCCCAACATATAATCTTATAAACTACCTACTACCCATATTCTAATACGTATCTTGAGCATTGCTCGACTCCTCTAAACCTCAGTCACTATTCGGCCTCTTTGGTGGATACTGGATACTCCAGTTATGTCAAACTTTTATCTTAGAATACCGAATAGTACTCAACGTCATATTTGACGTAACCTTAGCCGTGGTTGAGTGGAGGAGTATTAAGGTATATTCTTAGAATACTGGTGTACATGTTTAAAGGTACTTTCCCTATCAAAGAATATGTCGCTTCTGGTCACGCACGAGTGACGTCACACTTTGTTCTCTTGACTTCGACCTTGCTTGGTTCTTACACCTGGTGGGTCTGCAAAGAGTCGGTGGTACAAGGGCTAGATTCGTAACCGAATCGATAATAGATTTCATCATATCTTATCTTGATCGAATCGATTTTTTCATAGTAAAATAACTCTTAATCAACAAAAAATAAATTTTATAACTTTTAAAACCATTTTACTCATAATAATAATTATTATTATTTATTTATTCAAGTAACCAAGACTCATTTTGTTAGTAACAATTGATTCTTAAAAACTATGTTATACCTTAAATTACTAATACAATATTATAAGTCACGAACTTGGTACATTTAAATTATTTTAATATCTTTTAAAACATCCTGTATTCAACTAAATAAACTACGCAATATAATATTCCAAAGTTCTTTTGGTCGTCAAGTAACCATTTATTTAGACGTCAATATTTACCGGCCTACAAAAAATTGCATTTAATTCTATGTACGTAATTTTGATATCATTAGCAGGATTGATCGTGATCTAGCTGTCAGGTAAAATAAACATTAAGTTAATGAAAATACAAATAAAACTAATATTAAAGAAATATCTTTAATTAGGCTGATAGAGTGTAAGAGCCTTAATAATATTACTATCAATTTTACTACATATTTCAATAACTACTGATCTTATTCTATGATAACTGCACTTAAAATAATAACATAGAAATAGAAATAGAAAATCATTTATTGGGACACACAACTCATATTTTTAATTTTTGTGGGTACCTTTAAAAGTAATGTAACATTACTGAAAAAACTCTACAATTTATGTAGAGTCACAACAATGTTAGATATAAAATATTTTAAGCCTAAATCTAGATATCATAAAAAGTATATTTTATTGCACTAATAAAATAGCTAAAAGAGTTATTTAAAGCATAAAGTTATTTAAAGCATTCTGTAGTTATCGAGCCGATAAAATTTAAAAATCATTTTTAGCCTAACGAATAAACGTATCATTGAAAGTGAAAGTAATTGCCCAAACGGTACACCGTATTTTATCACTATATGCCTTGAAAAATCATAGATATTATTTTATTTTATACACCTATCGCAATACAAAAAATACTATACCTACTTCGCTTACTTATAAGTCATTTGAATTGCTAAACATAACCTATTTTCATTTATTCTTTAAAACAACGTCTATATAATTTATGCTCCAAGTTTTAACTCTATTACATGTAATCACTAACTAAACATTTTGAAATATACTTGCTAGAATATTATATGACCCTCATAAAATAAATGATGAATAGGCGTAGATAAAGAATATTTATGATGATAAACTAATTTGCAGGACCATTACGTAGGTCAAGATCTCGAATGAATTCAATACGAAAGTTCCTAGAGGAGAAAAATAAATCCACTTATGTCATGCGTAACGCATAGGCCAACGTCTAATTTTAACTGACAAATTAGAACATAGCAAAACAGACTGTATTATATGCACGCAAAAACGAAAATAGCATCTTACAATTGACATTAACATTAACCACTGACCGGCGAGTAATTAATTAAGAATAATGAGCCAAAACTTACGTATATCACCGAGGTATTCGCCACGAGGTTAGATGCACTTTCGAAATACCGTTCACACTAGATATTTTTCAAAACCGCGTTCACCAATACCGTGTCACTTTCCTACCGTTTCCAACTAGATCGAATCACTTGTGGTTATTGTAATTGTAACTCAAAACTAAACACTGATACTGCTGTAAAACATCACATCGGGAAGGTAATGGATATTAGTGGCATTTCCCTGAGAGCTGCGAATGAAGCACAAATAGATACCACTGACACCACCACAAAATGTCGCAGAGCAAAGCCACAGTGATGCAGATCGAGGCCAATAAAATAACTAAGTAAACATCTCGAATGACAGAAAATTTGAAGAATCTACACAGCACGCGATAACACTCTAAGGCCCTCAAATATTTGCCCAAATAATTAGTCTTAGAACGGTGGGATTTAGGCACGACTCCGGCGCAAGTGGTTATCGGCGCGCGAAAGGAAATTTTGTTAAAACAATTATCTGATTACTGTTGTCAAGCGAATCGCACAGGAACTTTTTTCGGCGAAACTTTTTGCTTGGAGTGTTTCGTAAGCGGCCACCGTGTACGAGTCGTTAAACTGAAATCGGTCCAAATCGGCTATAGCGTGCGTACGCCGCGTGGAAACAGTACATCACTAGATAGACTCACGAAAATTTCTTACAAAACACATTTCCACGCGGCCTGCATTGTTATGCAACTGCAGAAAAACGGAGGGTCCGCGCAAAGTTGGGAAAACTCGGGAAAGTCTAACCTCAAAAGTTGCGAGCGAAAAGCGGGGGCACTGTGGTTTTTTTGCTCTGTGATATTTCGTGAACGTTTGCACTAGTTAGGTTACCGGAGCGGTTTATCGGATGGTTTGTCGGTAGCGCGCCGTCGCGTGCGTCAGCGGCATGGCGTGACCGTTGCGTACGGAGTCTCGCGCGGCACTGAGCATCTGAGGCCGGCACAATCACACCTAGCTCCCATTCCCGATACAGTCTTCAAAAGCTCGCACTCGTTTGACGCGAAGTGGCGAATAGTTAAGACTTCCTGAACTTTGCATTTTTTCTACGCGCGCTCCGGCGATATTTCTAAAGCGCGGATTTTTCACGCGTTAACGTTTAAAATGATTGCTCTCGTTTATAATTTCTGGCTTTAAACATCTAAATTGACATTTCAACAGGCTATTAATTGAGACGGATGCTCTGAAATGAATTTTTTTAAATGAATGTCTTTAATCTTTTCGCTTAACGATGAATAATATTTTTAATGGGCAATATTTTTAATAATTTAATTTATATTGTGATCTTTCGATGCGGATCATAAAATTAATTATAATTATGCGTAAAATGATATCAATTCAAATGTAGAGTTGTAGAGTCGCACGTAAGTATGTCATCGTAAAATGGTAATTAATTATACTGTTTAATATTAATTAATTATTCTAGCAATAAATTATGATATTATGTTACACTTGTTCTAGATTTGATATACAAATTTTTATATACAGGATTACGACGACGGGATATTTTTTGATAAAAAAAAATAAAATTTGTACTTAGTTCTAATCAATTTGTATAATTTTTGTTTTGTATGTTAAATACCATTTATAACTATTATTAGATAAAAACAACAACAGAGCAAACTTCAAACGTATTTCCAAGCAACTACTATTCGCCTGTACGAGGAGCAAAGTATCTGTATTTTTTTGACAGAAGACCTAAAGGAAAGAAACACCCTATAATTAATAACTCGGTTATTTCATTAATATTTTATTTTATTTGTAGAGGAGACGCAACATTATCAAAAAGTTGTTATATGTATGAAGAGCATAAAGCGCATCATACATTCATATATTTCTTCTCATACATGATGTATTCCAATATATATTTGCTTTAATTTCCTTTTATAAATAAAGTACATTTAAACGACTTTTAAAAACAACGACAGTGCTCAATTCAACTATATGTATTTTTATGTATACGCAGAACTTTTCGGTCCATCATTGTAAAATAATGTTTAATTTAAAATTCTTCTTCTTATTAGTTAGTTTTTGTGGAGACCCGTACACAAACCCTCTTCGGCCACTAGCTCTCTCAAAGAAACCTAATAGATAAATAGAACTAAAATATATAACTGTAACCTATAAAAATCTTTGTGAAAAAATAAATTATTTGGTTTGATTTTTGATTTTGATTTTGTCCTAAGACAGTGGCTTTCATTTAATAATAAACAATGAAATTGTCGATGCCCTACTTAATTTCGCTCTGTTACAATGTAGTGCGTCCTTGCTTGCTATGCAAACATTACCAAATTCGATCTGCTTACGGTCAGGTTATCTTTACTAATATAAAGATAAGATTTGTTTCATTTTTAAATTAAATATTGATTAATATTTTAATCTGTTTAGCAAAATATGTAATTAAAATTACCTAGGAATTAGCCCTGAAAGTTTATTTTAAAATGATTTTTTTTATATGAGTATACGTACAATAGTATTTTATGTATTATTTTTATGGAAGAGCAAGCAAAGGAGCATGTCACCTGATGTTAAATGATCACCGTCGCATATTAACACCTGAAACACCAGGAGTGTCGCTGGTCCTTTACCGGCCTTTGATGGACAAATACGCTCGTCTCTTGAAGGCCCCAATGTCGAATTAGTTCGGAAATACCGCAGATGTAAGGTCGTTCCACAGCTTCACCGTACGAGGAAAGTAATTGCGGATGAAGCGCATGGTGGTAGATCGCCAATCATCCAGATTCTTGTATTCTTTAATGTTAAGAAACTATTACACTTTATTAAAAATATTGTATTGCTTTATAAACATATTGCCTTTTGCTGCTGTTAAAGCTATTCATATTTAGACGTAGTAATAAGTTTTTGTCAAAAAATAGAACCGACTTATAACTTTTAATTTTTGTTTTGGTAGAAATCTACACAAAGTCAGTGCTAAATCTTGTTAAATTAAAAATAGCTACGGCATTATTATTTTTCCCTTTTTAGTGAACTGTGTAGAGTAATCACATTATCTTGACACAATTCAGACTCAGAGTTAGAGTTTAATGGGTATATACATCATTAAACCTTAACCGCAAAGCTTATTCTGTTGATTTTCAAGGAGTTCCCTGGAATATCTTCCACATCGTTTATAATTATATTACTTACGCAGGAACGGTTGAATGAATTTGAATGAAATTTGGCACACTGATAGTTTATAACCTGGGTCAAAACATAGACCACTTTTGAAATGAAGAGCAGAGGTGAGTAATAAATGACTTCCTTATGTCATGATGTAAATTGAATTTGATAAATTATCAAAATTGCTTTAGTAATCGGGCATAAGCAATTTTACTATAATTATTTTATTTAAATAGAATGTCTTAATAAAATATAGACATTGAGAATTTTAATTAGAAATATTATTATCCATAAATGTCTAAGAACAATTGCCATGTTCTGATTGATAAGTAGATTTATTATTTGATTTATTTGCGAAGGCCGCAATATTTCAAGCTAATAAAGTAGGTCAACTATTCACGAGTACTTTTACTCACAGTTTTTTTTTTAAATAAAGTGGGTAAGTGATGCATGCGTTTCACCTGATGTTAAGTGACGGACCGCAGCCCATGAACATCATTAAAGTGTCGTAGATGCCTTGCTGGTCAGAAGAGGATTATGATGGGAAATTGGGAAAGGAGTACGCCTATTAAAATGTACCTATGTTCTCATTATAATATAATTGTAACGTAGATTTAAATGTATAGGAGAGGTAAGGTTTACACAGGGAATTTCACAGGGTTAGCCTAATTTAAGCTAGACTTACAGAAAATTAAATTTCTAAGTATTGTGTAATATACATACCGATGTATTTATAAATACCTAATGTAAATTTAAGTCTGTTGGAATTAATAATCTATTTTTATTGTTATTTTTACTTTTGTAAGCCTGAGGGGCTCCGCGCTGACTTGGTTTGCCAAGTAATTCGGGGGAAAAACTCAACGTGTACATATTGACTCCTATATAAGTACCCCAGAGTCCGTGTTCTTTCTATGCTCTTTTTAGTATATACAAATGACCTTCTTAGCCTGCCCCTGAATAAAGTTAATGTTAAGACACTGCCCTCCTTTTCACTTCACACTTCTTGGAGGGATTGCTTTTAAAAAGGGCCAAGAGGGTATTATATGAGTCTTGAATTGGTTGAATGAAAACATTGATTGGGAAGTCTGTTAAAAAATAAGTCAGAGAGTGAGTACCTCTTTGAGTATACCAATTTTAAAATCAATCCGTTACATATACAATAATTTTTTTTATATGCATGCGAAGATACGTACGTTGTAGTTGTGTTCATACCGGTGCCTACGGTTCACGAGTGCGGGTGTGCTCGCTTGCTCTAAATAATGTTCTATCCTACTGTATTTAAATGTGAAAGTATATCTATGTATATCTATCTGTCACTTCTTCACGCCTAAACCACAAAACTGATTTGGATGAAATTTTGTATCGATATTTTGAGAAAGGACATAGGATAGGACATAGGACATAGGATAGAGGCTTTTATCCCGGAATCCGACGGGAACGGAAGATATATGCGGAAACCACACAACTAGTTGTCCATAAGTCATCTACCATCAAAAAAATCATAATGTTTGGAAAGAAACTGACAGAGTCACAGTAAAACTAAAGTCAAAAAATACTTTCCATAAATCTGCTCAAAACTGCATACTGACGTCAAAATATTTCAAAAATCATAGTTAATATTAAGTTCTTTAATTCCCATAAATACAATAACAGTAAAAACTAGATTCAGAGCCAGTGTAAAAACTGTAAAAAAATACTTTCCATAAATCTTCATAGACCTGCATATTTTGACGTTTAACCAAATATTTAAAAAATCATGTAAATATTAAGTTATTTCATCACTTCAGCCAGTCCATAGCAACGGGCTGCCATCACACGTAATTGTCAAAAAAGCAGCCACGTGGCTCGTTCCCAAAACCCTCGACACATATGGTAAGCCAATGCGAGATGTATATGGGAAGGAATCTTGTTGATGGAGTTCAATTAACAGGTCCGAAGTATGGAACTAGACAGCTTTGGTTTTGTACTAGAAGCGCTTTTACAAATCCTTAGTACCTCTGTATGTTTGTCTCTTTTTCACACCTAAACTAATGAACCGATTTGGTTAAAATTTTGTTTAGCGATTGTTGTTCAAGAACTCACGCTACAAATTAATAAATTATTTATGATTTTTTATTTGTGTCTCTAACTCTGTATATCTGTCTCTTCTTCACGGCTAAAACCGATTTGGATGAAATTTTGTATCGATATAGTTTGACACCCGAGAAAGGACATAGAATAGCTTTTAACCTGGAAATCCCTAATATTCTATCATGTAATCCTTATAGTCTATTTATATACGAAATTCCTTCAAAATCCGTTTAGTTGTAGTGATGCACACACAAAATCCAAACATTTAAACACCCAAACATGCAAACTCCTAAACTTTTACATCGCTCTCGTAACAATCATATATATGCTCGAAAACATTACCCTCTTTCTATCCCATGGTTAATATAAAATTTACGTTGTACTGTGGTTACAGTCCCGTAGCTAGTATTTACAAATGAATATACTTGATAAGACTGTATTGTCACTTTTTGATGGAAATGCATTTTAAAGATTATAGAATTATTGTTTTTCAACACTATTTCCACATTTAATAAGAAACTTAATCTAATTTACAACCGGTTTCGTAAAATCGTCATCCTAAAAAAAGTTATTTTTTGTTTTTTACAAAGACTCTATCCATATTTTTTTGATCAAAGGAAGAAATAGAAAATAATAATAAATTGCATCCATATTTTTTATTTTATAAATTAGGTAAAAAACACAATTCAATCTAATTTTACTCCTTACATATATTACAAGGATGAAATTTTGTATATTTGCCTATAAATATCGCCTCAACTACTGAACGAATTTTGATGAGATTTTATACACAGATAGACTGTTAGCTGGATTAGCTAATAGCGGATTTTTTAACCAAATTTAGAATTTTTATCCGAATTTAGCGCGGGCGAAGCTGCAGGCAGTAACTAGTTAATAACACTTTATTATTTTGCTTGATAGTAATAAATGTTCACAATTATTTATTCTGTATTAGTCACGTATTAATCCGATAATGATTCAGATGTAATGCAATCAATGCTTTGGTCCTCTGCCAGGTGTGGGGCAATTAGGTGTTTTCTTGTTGTGATAGCATATTTATCTACTTTCAATTTATTTATATACTAAAGATCTACTATCGTTAGTAAAATGTGCGTGATCATAGCTTTACTATATACAGATTTTTCTAACAAAAGGTCTCAATGCAGCCCTAAGTCTGGAAGTTAGCGGTGTTGGAACACCCCCGTGCCTCGGAGAGCACGTAAAGCCGTCGGTCCTGCACTTGATCTCCCTCCTGTCGCGTCGTTCTGCCGTCCCATCGGGTTATGAGAGTAAAGGAGTAGAGAGTGCACCTGTGCTTGTGCACATACCTGTGCACTATAATATCCCCTGCGTACCTGGCTTATCTCTGTAGAGATTGGCCACCATGACCGCTATCGGTCGGGGAGGCCTTATTACATTACAGGGTGGATTCTTGTATGTCATCTGGAGGGAAAGTGCTAAACCAGCCTAGTTGAAATTAAAAAGACACGTAATTATGAATGCGCTCTCACTCACTATTGTTCTAGTATTTGTATACAAGCTATGCCCTGCAGATTCACCCGTGTACATAGCTTGTTCTCGTAGGATTACCGGGATTAAAAGTATCAAAAAGCTCCTCCAAAATAGGTAAAAAAGAAACTTTATATATTTATCCAATAACAACGCCGTACCGCTTCACACTCAATAGTCTTCAAAATTAGTCCAGTAATTTTAGAGTTTATTTGTTATGAACTTACAAAACGACACGCTTCTTAGTATTATTATAGAACTAACTGACTTAGTTTCTTAAATTAAATGCGTTTGAAACAATAATCGAAGTGCTATATCGTTTATTCAAAGTATGTTATGTTTAGTATATTGTGTAGTAAGTGTACAATAAAGTGTTTTTTGTTTGTTTTGTTGTTTTGTTATGTTAAAATAATCTGTTAGATATGGAAAATATTTAATTCCTCACTTGTTTGCACTTAACTATTTTAATCCTTTCCTATCGTATACGTAGCAAAAAATTCGCCGCAAATTTGGCATGTGAATAAAATGTTAACTAATGCAAATAATAATTCTAATACGAATAAAACTCATTTTCTGGACAAAACATTATTCTTGTATGCATAACTCAAAAATATTTTTTTGTACGCAGTAATTAAGTAATAAACTTTCTTCGAACTTTTTAAATCTTCTATTAATTGGAAAACTTCAATAGATGATGCAATGTTGGATATTTAAATTTTATTTTTGTTGTATTTAATTCGTTTTCGAAATGAAAACATTTATTAGTTAACCGTTATACCGGCGTACTTTCATTCTTAATAACTACTAGTGACATCTATTTATAGAAGGTATAAATAAATTAATTTATATTTTTCCTCATAGATGTCACTATCAATAAAATGTGTACTCAGCAATAAATATTATTTATTAATATAATCATTGTAAATAATTTAATATTTATATTTTATATTTACACGATTAAATTTTATAAACGTGTACCTAATATTCACCTTTAATTTTTTCTACTGGCAAGTTAAATACCCATAGATTTTATCACGTTTAATCATAAACAATTTTTCGCTTGTGTTGTCAGTTGTCAATGTCGTTGTCTTTGTTATATTTTTTAGCGGCAACGTCATTTTATTCAGATCTTTCGAATAATGAATAAAACTCTATTTTAAATAAAGTTTTGTTTTCGATTATATACACAGAAATATATACCATTCATATTTTTACTAAGATTTTTTGGACTGCCGGCTTATTTGTAAGTACGGCACGTTAAAATCAGTTATAACTTATGTTTAAACGTGTTTTACCTAAATTAGCCGTATTCGTTTCGAATAATTATAAATTACGGCATTTTACTATTTCAAAACAGTATTTTAAATCAATTGAAATCATGAAGGTTTGTATGTATAAATAATTTACTTAGATTTGACTCGTTTTATTCAGAGGTTATAGGTTATTTTGTATGTTTTTTGTAAAAAGCGTAACCTTTCAAATTTCCGAACGAATATTAAGCACAACATATACAAATAATATTTCCATCTACGTAACGTAATAATATATTTCATTCTTCAGATTGGCACTCACGATGGTGTTTTCCACTGCGACGAAGTACTTGCTTGTTGTATGCTCAAACGCCTCCCCGAATACAAAGATGCGGAGATCATCAGAACTAGAGACATGGAAAAGCTCAACTCTTGTGACATAGTTGTGGATGTCGGTGCAGTATTTGATGATGCTAAAAAGAGATATGATCACCATCAAAGAGAGTTTAATGAAACTTTAAGCTCTGTTAAACCTGAATTGGGTGATAAATATAAGATTAAGTAAGTGTGTTTATATTCTCTATTAATCCATTTTTTAATAAATAGTGTACTTATCTTTTATTTTGTACTGTAAACAGACACAAAGATTGATATTACATATATGAACAAAAGCTTTTCATGTGTTTTAAAATGTATTTTATTTACAAATTTATGAACTGGTTTAATGAACTGGTACTGTTGTGACTAGGTTGTTTAATACATTTATGTACCAAATTTATTCTTAATCTTATAATGTAAATAGAATAAGTCTAGATTTCATATGTGAAAAAGTGCCTTATAGGTTCATTCATCTTATGAACCACATAAAAATCTTTTAGCCTCTTGTTTATTAATATTGGATTATGTATACAAATTAAAAAAATATGTCTATATCTATTATATTTGCTATTTCCAAAATTAATAAGTAAACATATATTACAGATTGAGCTCAGCTGGTCTCATATATGCATTCTACGGTGAAAGAGTGATACAAACACTTGCTCCGAAAGGTCATCCTTTACAAGCTGATGACTTGAAGCTTATATTTAAAAAAGTCTATGAAAGTTTTGTTGAAGAAATGGACGCTATTGATAACGGTGTACCCATGACAGATGAGGAACCTAGATACAAAATTCGCACGCATCTCAGTGCTAGGGTGGCAAGACTAAATCCCGAATGGAATTCCTCTCAATCTGTTGACATTAATGAAATATTTGATAGAGCGATGAAATTAGTTGAAGAGGAATTTGTATACAGCGTTAATTATTTTATATCGGTGTGGTTGCCAGCTAGAGATTATGTTAAGAATTCAATAGAAGACAGATTTCAAGTGCACAAGTCTGGTCAGATTTTGGAGTTTAAGGAGAGGTTTCCATGGAAAGAACACTTGTTTGATTTAGAAGAAGAGATGGGGTTGAGTCAAGAGATAAAATATGTTTTGTTCAATGATAAGCCCAAGTCGTGGAGGGTGCAGGCTGTGCCTTTAAATCCCAGCAGTTTTGTTACAAGGTAATTTATTTATCTAAAACTTTTGTTTAATAATGATGGGGTGAGACAAGGAAAGATAGAAAAAATCAATGATTTTAAAAAATAGCTTATTATTGAATTATAGTCTTACAATTCTTTCATTAAGAATTATTCCCTAAAATTAGTAGTTTTTCTGAATAGTATCATCATTTGTTAGTTTAGTATACACTCATAAATTTGTTATATTAACAAATAACAAATTCATAATATCAACTCTGTAGTGTGAAATTTTTTAATAATTTTTATAAAATTTTAAATATAATTGAGAGGATTTTCCCTCTTCACTTATATTACAAAGTAAAGATTTAATTTTTGTTTAATTAAATTGAATAAGCTCCAAAAGTACTGGACCAATTTGAATTTATTTTTAGATACCTTCATTATCCTTCATTTACATAGGCACCATGACGCAATAACATTATATTCATTTTTTTTAATATTTCAGGAAACCCCTACACGAGAAATGGTGGGGCGTACGAGATGAACTTCTCAGTGAAGTGGCAAATATCAAAGGTTGTATATTCTGTCATAGCACTGGCTTCATCGGAGGAAATACCAGTAGAGAAGGTGCATTAGCCATGGCCGTTGCTAGCTTGGAAGCGTGACAAGTAACTTAAATTTTATTAATTAAATAGCAATGTTGTTCAAAAATTCTGCCAGTGTCTGTTGGAGAGGATACACATTCATAACATTACTATGATGATGTCAACAACATGCAGATACCTAAAATAAAGAAGAGATAGACACAGTTGATATAGATTAATACTAAACAATGAAAATTAGTACTTTTTGATTTTCTACAATAGATAATGTTAATTAGAGAAACAAAACTAAAAAACAATCAATTTTATTTTAATTTAAATTTTTAATTGAATAAAATTGGCAAGAATTTAAATATTCCTATTTTAAATGAGAAAAATTTTGCATAATATGTGTTATCTTTGCTTAGAGAAAAAATTAATTTAATTTAAAATGAAAAATAAAAGCCTAGGTTAATTTTTTTTGAACGAATGGACGTCAGATTTAGGAGAAATTTGCATCCCTGTATTCTCTTTACCTGCAACAAAAACATAAATTATTTCAAATAAAATGTTACATAATATGTAATTAATGCTGTTAGCAAGTGGAATGACTAATTAGTAATATATTTTTCTTTACCTTACCATGATATTTCATATAATAATTCATAGTACATATATCAATTTCAAATGTAAATTCACAAGTCATATAAATTGTACTTTCTACATAGTATAACATCTGAAACATTTTCACATATATTTCTATTTATTTATACATAGTAATTCATAATGTCTCCATATGTTTATTATAATTGAGTTGTGAATTAAAATAAGGCATTATTTGATGCTCTGTTGTATATTATATTAATTTGTTTTATTTATAATAGTTCACAAAGACATCAATCATCATATAATGTATATACTATTTGATGTTTTCCTATTTTAATTTAATTATATTAAATTATAATTTGAGTCTAATACTCAAATGCGAAACGCACTGAAAGGCACAACCATTAAGAGCGTATACTCGTAGCGCAACCCGTCATGTTTAGGTATCAAGCGGACAATTGGTGGGGAGGGAAGGGAGTGGATATGGTATGAACGGACGATCAGAAGGAAGGTGTGAAGGATAGGATGTCACCACTGTGGAGGATGGTATTATTCCTCCAACGAAAAGGGAGGATCCTCGACCAGTCCAAACCACAGGACTGGCCGGCCGTTGGGCCCCGAGGATTGAAGTTTGGAAGCAGCATATATGCTTAGCGACGAAAATATTTCAACATCGCGATTTAGGAATTGTGACGTCACGTGACGCCATAGGCAATTCGGAGCCGATTTCACTCACACTCTTGCAGTAGCATCTGTGTGCGTGTGCAGTTGGCGCGTTCTATTTATTTGTAGTCAGACTAAGCATTTTGATTTAATTTATAGTAATTTATATTTCATAGATTTTATGTGTTTTCATAATATGTATAATGTATAATATGTAGTAATAATACATCTTATGTAAAATATTATTATGATTTGGTAGACCTTTCTACAGAAACAATTAAATATTAAATTAAGTTGAAATGAAACACTATATGATTTACCTGTTTACAAAATTTGTTTAACCCTTAATTTGGCAAGATTTTTTTTGTTTAATAATTTGTTTTTACAGCAACTAAATATACTCTTCGGTATATAAAAACGTTAAATAAAATGCCAAAAAAAATAGTATTTATATTTTTTTAGATATTCATAGTATAGTATATTATACATTTCTCACTTTCTAGTAATTTAAGTCTTAAAATGTTTGTATAATATACTATACATGTCTTTCTCGAAGGACATAAACTAATTATAGACAAACAAATAAAATATGAAACTTATTTTATAATTATGGAAATTTTACAAAGAATTTGTTTTTTTCGGAATGAAACAGTCGCTATTTACATTTAACACAAAATACGTTCGATTGGTTACTTTACAATAAAAGACATCGACCATAAGTTGTCCCTGCTTGCTCATGAGCAAGTTTATCACGGCGGATACTATCACCAGGGCGGGTTCTCCTCGAAGCAGCTATATTTTTGGAAGACGATATGCCAATATAAGGCACAGGGGGTCGCTTGAAATTAGAGAGTTCATCGCAAATATACATCCTAAAAACTTGTGACGATAATTGAACGACCTGTCACCTGTACTGAATACAAATCCTCAGAAAAAAATAATGAATTAAGATTTTATGTATAAGTTGCAGGTGCAACTGGTGCATCATTAATCATTAACGTAAATGACATGTGTAATAGTAATTGACCAATCTGTCTTGCATTTCATTCTGCTAAAATATGTCGTCTCGACTGATTCAAGGCCAGGTTTTCTACAACATTTTTCAACACTGTAAAAAACTCATTTACTGCCACTTTGTTAAAAGCCATAGCCTTTGCAGCAGAATTTGGCTCTGGTCGTCGAAACGAAAGTTCAGGATGCCTTTTTATAAATCCACTGAGCCAGTGTCCAGTCCAGTTACTCTAGTCTCTACGTTGAATCGGTTCTCGATATGGTTTCTCTCAGCTAACTGAAAAGCTAAAATACGAAGCTCTTTTCCAGTTATTCCGAAAAGGCGAGCTTCCATTGCTTTAATATATAATTCTTCTTCCTGATCCTTTTTAAACACTGTTTTAAAGCGCCCTTATGTTTTTTCGCATAGTTATTGTCTGATTCAGTGTCAGCATTTTTAGCATTTCGAGCCATTCTCACGCGTCGCTCTAAGGTTGACTTAGGTATTGTATGCGGTAGAGGCTCAAAGAAATCCCATAGTCTCAGAAAGTACAGCTTTTACCCGAACCTCATGTCGTCTTCTTCCCATGACATTCGGGTAGTTTTACGTTTTTAATTACGTACTATTTTATCTGCAAACAAGAAAAAAATATAACATAGATATGCATGCTTAGGTATATTTTATGAACCCCTAATTATTTTAACTTTTTTCATATAAAATTATAAATAAAAGGTACGTAAGGCGACGTTTATCAGTTAAAAATAAATAGAAAAAAGGTATTTATTTAAGTTACTTACCTAATCAGGTGTTGCTTCAATTCAATGTGTTCGTCAGTAATGCGTCTATCTAAAGTTCTTGAAATTGAATTTTTGCTCGGGTTTGACGTTTTTATCAACGCACCAAAACACTTACTTTTGACAAAATGTAAAGGAATCATGTTATAAATAAATTTACTATACATTTGTCCACTTTGGCTTGGGGTACCGCTGCCAGTAGCTGCAATCCCGAACAATTTCCCGATGCTCAGCTGCCGACCGTGTTGAATTCTTCTTTTAACGGGATTAGGAATATTAGGATTACTGCTACTTGTGCTATCATCATCGGCAGAATGAGTTCTCCTTTTTGTCTTGCCCCAGTTAGAGCCCGCCTTAACAATCTCTTGAAACTGTACGTCCTGTGACTCATGTACGACCTTTTGAATTCTTCTTTAAACGGGATTAGGATTACTGCTACTTGTGCTATCATCATCGGCAGAATGGGTTCTCCTTTATATCTTGCCCAGGTTAGATCCCGCCCTAACGATCTTGAAACTATACGTACTGTGACTCATGTACCCTTGACGGAGAGACCTGCTAGGTCTTGGAGATGCCGCAAAAATTGCGACGGCTTTCTGTCACCAAGCTCCTCATACGTAAGGAGCTGTTTAACTTTCTTCTCATGCGAGGCCGATAACCGCTTGATTAGTTCAGTTTTGATTTTTTCGTATCGGTTTAATATAGGTGGGTTAACAATTATGTCCTTCACCGCCTTTGCATATTGGAGGTCCAGATGGTTTGTGACCTGCGTAAACTTGTATTGGTCGTCTGATACGTTGTTGGCGTGAAATTGGCCCTCGAGTAAGGCGAACCACAGTTTAGGATCCTCCGGTAAGAAAGGCGGTCTTGATTTTAGGTTGCGATGCCTCCGCCTTGGTAGCACGCACACGCCTTGCCGCCGCCGCGTGGTCACATTCTCGCTCGCTCGATCCGAATCGCTGGTATAGCCAGCGTTGCCAATGTGCGGGGAATTCCCCGATTTGCGGGTAATTACACATCGATTGGGGAATGGTTCTGTGTGGGGAATGTGGGGATTCATTCATATCCTTCATATCCATTGAAAATACTAATAATTTGTTTAATTCTTAGTATTTTCAATGGATATCAAAATAAACAATCAACGCTGTAAATGTCACAGCAAATTTCCCTAACTCCAGGGTTGTCACTTGCCTTGATTATTTTGCTTCTATGTAAAAGCGGTCACCATTAATAAAAGAAAACATGGTCAATGCACAGACATGTTTCAAAACATTTTTTGTGATTCAAGTAATATAGTACTTATAACTATTTTAAACTATTTGATCATAATCACGACTAAATGATTCTTTTATATGGAGTGATGTTTGATGAAATTGATGTTTCAATAACTCAGCCATCTGTGTTTGACAGAATATATGGAGAGATGGTGATGATGGAAATGTATCAGGAAAGCGGCGCGATATTCAAAATCTGTTACAGCTTAACTCTTCAATCTTTGCTCTGTCAAAAAGATTTTAACGTAGTATCTGGTACTGAGATATTTTTCAAATTCTTCTTCATAGCCAAATATATGATGATGATGATGATATATGATGGCCAAATCATCAGGCCGATCCAATATTATATTTGCTACTTGCTAGTGATTCTCGTTGAAGTATCAGCCTATAAATGATTGTCCCTAAAGTATAATCCATTCGCACTAAATGATCCTGATGGGATAATGGACCTTAGGAAGTAAAAAAACAACACTGTTGCATTAATTTATCCCTTCGTTTACGTTTCCTAAAATCATAAGTGTGAATATAAGAACCAATATTATTTAGTGGTGCTAGCGTGGTTCTGCAACTGTTCTAATTCAGAGTTTGTTTCTTTTGCTGTATTTTGGTTAACAATCAACTCCTCTTTTTTGATTCCGACGACTTTTAGTTGCAAATGATGTTCATGCCAGTCACTTATCTATTACACGCTATTATTATCAGGTGAACCGCATGCTCCTCTGGCCAGGTGTAACGTAAAAAAAATAACTGACTGTGTGCCCCTACAGGTCGTCAACCTCCGAGTCAGTTGAGAATGTTGGTACGCGAGAGAGAGCTGCTCAAATCTGGATTCCTCCGCTTCCGACTTCTTTGCTTCGCCGTTGCTGCAGCGTCCGCTGCAACCAAAGATGTCACCCAGTTATTCCCCTGTTCGACCTTCTCTCGCCCTTCACGATTTGCCGTGACTTTAATTTTGTGTTGTGATTTTATTGCAAGCGGTTCTTTAAATTAAACTCAGTGCATTGAGTGAAACAATTTTACGATACATGTCCGCGACTTTATATTTTATTAACAACCTAGACAAAATACATAAAAAGCGATTACAAAGAGCATCACAAAAATTAAATTGATTTGTAAGTGATACACAAGCATTCTACGCCAATATTGTTAAATACATTGAAAATAATAAAAATATATCAATAGGATGATAGCTCCATAGAGAGGCTTGTCGTGCAGGGAGCGATAGAGGGTACTAGAGCGCGCGATCGATCACTTATGCCGTGGACCGACCAAGTTACAGCTGCTGTTGGCGGTACGCTGCACGAGTGTAGCAGATTGTCTGGGAACAGAGATGGCACAGCGTGAAGCAATCTAGGTACATCTGCTCCTGATAACGCATGATGGCCACGACCGCTTTGCCAAGAGCGAAACGATCGAGAAATCTTAAATATTAATGTACTTAAGATATGTAAATTATTTTTTTAGATATTTAAGATAAACTAAAAGTATGCATTAACTCTAAACTTAAGTCTCTATCAATCCAGAACATATTACCATCTGATTGACATGTCGTTTCCACCTTAAACCTTCAACTCAACAATATAAATGACATTGGGCATTGATGCTTCTATAATTATGTCTGAACCCAAGGACTTTTGCCTTTCCTATAATCCTGTATCATGACCGTTTAACCTAATTCCCATTTTATGTTACTATTCTTCAATGGAGTCATCCACTTCACCGTTGTTTCCACTTTCCAAGAGGTCTTCCGTTTGTCATGGCGCATCTCAAATTTCTTTGAGCACATTTTAGAAATAAGTCCTTGCTGTCCACATTCAGAGCAAAACTTTATGTCTAAACGACATTGTGCTTTTATATAGATCTTTTTACCACAACAATAACATATGATGACGGGGTCATCTCTTGAAGCTGATTTAATATATTTTGGTTTGAATTTCTTTTGGTCGTAGAATACTTCCATCCCCTGTTGTGAGATTGTATCATTAGTGATAAATAACCTCTCATGATTGGGATGGCCAACAAGTTTGTGATCATCATTATTTTGAAAGTGCAATGAGAGCTTCATTCATTCAAATTTGTTGACTGGCATAGTGGATAAAACTGGACCATAACCAAAGGCAGGAGACCAATATGATCTGGTATTTGGAAATCTTTGCACAGACATGAATAATAATATCCCAAAAAACTTCTTGATATCTAACGCAGTATAAGTTATTTTGCTGTTGGTATCTTTTTGCATGATATATAAATTAGTTTGATCAACAATTTTCTGAATAAAATCATCATCCAAAAAATATTTGAAACATTGGTATGGAGTTTCGAGCTGGGATATTTCTGAAGGAAAGGCTGACCTGCTTAAGAATGTAATTTTATCCTCATCAAATTCCAGGTTTCCCTTTTGTCCAATAATGTGCTGAAAATAGCACCACAAGGAACTCTGCTTTGGCTTTCTTGTTCTTCTACCATTTTTTCAACAAGAGGAGGGTCATTTTCATTAACCTCCTGCCAGTCATCATCATCATTTACATCATCTTATATACTTAGAGGTTCGTCTCTTGTATAGTGAGGATCTGGTAAGTTATCATCGTCAGAATCTTCAGCCTCCATTCCGTCTTCCGACAGCCAACCATTCTCCAGCTGTGTTAGATATTCTTCTATGGCTTTATCTGTCAAAATATTCTGAAAGAACAAAAAAATTGGTAAACAAACTGGATTTATTAACTGAACCAAAATTTCTCCATACTTCACAGATGACAATACTGCGCAGTTCTGTTTCATTCTTAAATGTTTTTAAAAGTTGCCAGAGGCAAAAAACCATAACCAGATGCATTTTTTCCTTTCGAATGGTTTGATAGAAATATCCATCATGATGCAACGAAGGGTTAAGCAAGGCTGCTTCTATTGTACGTGCCACCTGCAAACATTTATCATCAATTTCAATTCATTTCATGCAGTTAATTGGGGATCTAACCATTTTATATTTAAAATTTCGAATATGTATAATGCTGTAAAGTATCTACCTACCCTTAAGGTGTACCAATTTCCAAATTAATAGAATAGGGATTCTTTTAATTGGTATCACACTCAATATCATGCTTCATAAAAAAATTACGAGTACATTTTAACAAGTGCGGCGGATCTAACATTGAAACTATTTCTCTTCCATGCTGCGAAAAAAATGGCTTTTGTGTTGTAGCTCCTAATGTCTTTATGATTTTCAGAAAATATCTATGTACTTAGTAAAATAACAAGTTAAAATACTTACCGCTTTTAAAATTACAGTTAACCTGTCTGGTTTCAGTGAGTGTGACAAATAAATTGCCACAGCTTGATTCCATTTCTTACGAATTCCTGCTAACATGAATACTAAGGCTTTAGTGGCAAATTTATTTGATTTACTATGATTACCGTGGTCTTGAAAGCCCTGTATTTCATCAATTTTCGGGTTATAATAAAAATGTTTCTTTATTGCCATTTCATCAAGTGACAGAATGCATGTGTTGTTTTCTATACTTTGCCTATGAGCAAATTTTTTAATGCAGAAAATATGTGGCTATTTATGCCAAGTTTTAATGACAAACTATTCAGAAGTTTATTTCAACTACTCTGGAAAGGTAACGTAAATAGTCTTCTTAAAAAACGATAGCATGCCGGTGAACGTTTATATATTACTAGAGCCATATTTTTATGATTTAAATTTTAAGACCTCCCAGTTAGTTTTTTTGACATTTTTAATTGGTTTAGTAACAATATCGCAAAACTATTACTGATATTTAAATTGCATTGCAAGTTTACTTTCTACTCTTTAAAATTTTCCGTAGTCTCACTATTTCTCTTAATTTTTTCTGGCATATTCACAACTCCCATCACTTGTAATTGGTGTAGGTTTTGAAATGTTTAGTGATTTTCCTCTTCAAAAGTAGTTGTATCGAAATGTCGTCCGTAAAAAACTATATCACAATAGATAAATTAATAGTCAGTGTCGCAGATAGCTAGTAGATCGTTTTTGCCTTTGGGCTATTACGCAACCATGTAGAAGCGCAATATAAAATTATTATCAGTCTGTTAGTGAGTAAATGAAACAATGTGACATTTGATGAAAAACACTGTTATATTTATAACCAAAATAATAAAGTTGTAGTCGGAAGTGTGGGAATATTCGAATAGTGTTTATGGTCCTTCGAGTCGGATGGGCTGCAAATTTCTACTGGTATCAGGGGCAACGGCGACTACATTTCCTTCCCCAGGTTGATCAGCTTGCAATGAACTCGCTGATTTGAGAAATTGATGTGAAGTAAAGTGTGGTGATTTTTCCTACAAATTCGATACTTTGTCGTTTGATAATATTTATACACTGAATGATGTGAGGTCACACAATTAAAACATAAATAATGAAGTTGAACAAGCTTACGTCGTCAGTTAATAGGTTCATTAGATTTTTTTAAAGAATTTACTATCTTATGATTTTCAGAACAAAACAAACGAGTTTAACAAAGAAATTAGAGTTGTGCACATCGGCTTGTCATCTTTTTGTACCTTAGGATCTAAATATTCTATTGACCTAATCCGGTTTTATAGAAACATTTCAAAGGATAGTTTATAATTCGTCTGTCGAATCACATACTTTTGTTCCCGCTGCCTTAGAGATTCTGAATCTAATTTCTGACTGAATAGAAATATCAAAATTACGACTGAAGAGCTTACGTCGATACCCAAATTCGTTAATGAGACACTCTTTTGTTGTATTTAGCAACTGCCTCACAGCTCTAGAAGATTCTGAAGACAGAACCTTTTGACTGGTCAGTCTCTTGAGGATACAATATATTACATATCAAAATGCGGCAATCAAAAAAAAACTTCCGATTCTGAAGAAATATAAAGTTGGTACTTATTTATTAAATAGCTAAAAAAGGAATTTGTTTAATCAATTAGTTTTTAATCAATGTGTTAAATTCTTCAATCTCTGAATGACTCTGCTATCAGCTTTCCGTTTGACTGTAGCACCAACACCGCCAGGGGCACCTTTTCCGTGATCAGCTTCCGAATAGTTCGTGATTGGTTTCTAATTGGCTTATAATATATAAATAAAAAATACTTTTTTATTTCTGTACTGCGACGAAGGTGAAACGGATAAAACGTTTATAATATCTACCAAAGGATTCAAGCTTTTTACTTCCTCAAGATGTGGATCCAAGTGCGCCCAAGTAGCTGCTGCATAATGGCGAAGACATTTGCTGATAGTACAAAACAATTTAGGGTGTACGCTTCCAGTGGAAAAATTATGTGTATAAATTACATCCGTGTGAATTGATACTTGTTGGCGACTTGCACCAAAGTGCATCGCTTAAACCTCTTCAGAGAACTACAGGGAATCATTTTCAGAAAAATCTACGTGAAAAATTTCTTTTAAATTTTAATTGCCTCGTATTGGTGCACAATTTTGTAGCAATGTATGAAAAAATACATCATAGGATGGGAATACAGGTCCCCGGGCACCCGCTCACCGTACTGTTAGGAGTCTCTTTAGGATTGGCTTTTTAAAAAAAGAACTAATTAACAATTATGAATAT
>LQNK01001683.1:76106-100153 GCA_001586405.1 Phoebis sennae | reverse complement strand
AATTATACTCACCTATACATTACATAGATTATGTGAATACTTTGAAACGTGATGTCCCATTGATACTATAGATTAAGTTCGATTTAAATTTACTGCGTGATTAACGAATTTATATGCCTTACTAGCTTTCCGCCCGCGGCTTCGCCCGCGTGGCAAAATTTCTGTACTTTGTGGATTTTCGAAGTAGAGGTCGTATGACAATTTTTATAAAAATATATATCGTAAAAGGTTTAAGTTCGTAGTATATCCTACTTTAAATATAACAAAAGTGTCACTGTTTAGTTTTATATAATTCTAATAATTGTAGTTAAATTTTTTTGCAAATATTGACATTTCTGAAATCTGTCGTGTACTCTCAGGATAAAAGTTGATGTTTCCTTGGATTTAACACATATTTGCTTATGGACGCAAATAATATCTTCTGCATGTTGGTTAGTCTTTGTTGTGATTAGCCGCCATGATCGTATAATCTACTTTCGAGATCAAGAGAAGGCTACATTTATCAATAAAAAGTGCTTTAAATAACACTTAAAAGATTAATTTTAATATTCCTACGCGCGTTGATGATGTGTTTCCATGGAGCACTTTGAACCGCCATATCTTTTTTATTTGTTAACCGATTTTAATGAAATAAACACTAAAACCTCCGGGGTGCTAGCCGTAATACATTATCGAAAACCGTATTTAAATCGGTTAAGCCGTTTCGATGTTCACTGCGTACAAACGCCCGACAAACAGACAAAAAGACAAACCGACAAACAGACAAACAGACAAAAATTCTAAAAATCATTGTTTTGAGTTTAGAATCATAAATGAAACACGAAACACTATATTTTTCTTGAAAATATTAAATGTACAAACACGGCTAGTCTACGATTTTATTATATGTATAGATTGCCATCTACAGCCCATATTGTTTTTGGATATTGTTTACAATTGTGAAATAATAAAACATGCGTAATTGCGTAAAATACTGTGGCGAACTGGAATGCACAAATAAAATTATGAATATAGTAATTTATATTCCGAAAGCTAGCACCATCTTTTCCGGAGGTGTTTGAGCCAAACTCACAACTTGTATGATGCCTCTCCTATTATACCCCGACATATAACTGAAAACTTAGCTGGTCAGTTCATTTTAATTGTTGATAATTTTTTAAAACATTTCAATATTAGATATGAAAATTTAGAAAACATAGTAGTGAACTGAGTAGCTTGAGAATTTCTAAACTGCAAATTTGGAGTTTATAAGAAATGTGTGTACCTTTTTCCATCATAAGAATGGATAGTTATTTGATTGTAATTGCATAATAATTATTTGATTGGAAATGAAGTCCAATTTTTTTGGTCGAGTAATAACATATTATTGCCGAAGAAAAACCAAACAACCATTACAAAAACTATATAAAACCTTTACTTATTAAGACACATAAAATGGACCAAATCTCCACGGGGTTCGTTTTATGACTACATCCCGCTTCATCATAACAACTTAGTATTTTGCCTCGTCACCCCACCTGTGTAATTTCAGCTCAATTAAACACGGAGGATAAACTCAACTTGTAATATTTGATCACCAAGTAATGCAGTTTGACCTTAATCAGTGCTTGCACACATACTTGTGCACTATAATATCTCCTGTGTACCTGGCTAGTCTCTGTTGAGATTGGCCACCTTGACGTATATGAATCGGTACCGTAGGTAGGTAATATCAGATAGGCTACTTCATACACATACATGGATCATAAACTCAATTAATATGTTTGTTTATTGCTACAAACACATTAAATAATTATAACCAAATTCAACAATACAATGTATTCAGTATTTACTCGGTTTATTTGAAAAGTGTTATTTTAATCAAGTAGTCGGTTTGTTAACGGTCTTTTATTTACCACTCGTGTAATTAAACGCGATTCAATTTAATTCGCCGTGATTACGGGTGTTTTTGGCGAAGTAAAGCGAAATAAAATACAGAATATATTTTATTTTTCTTATTATTTAAATATCAGTTTTACAACGTCATAAAATGATTGAGAAAATTACACCTAAATTTGTGATATGTAAATGATAAATACGAACAGACACTACTATAAGGAGTGCGTTGTATACGGGCGTATAAATTAGGGTGTGTAGGTTATAATTAGTCCACTACTAACTAATTTTACTATTGTTTTTGTTAAAGCGACACATAATTTGATAAGAAGGTATTACAATTAGATTTTCAAATAAACCTAATGTCCTAATAAGCATTCTACAATCTACATTCATCAATGACAATTACAAAGTAAAAAAAAATAGTATACTTTAGTGGGTGGTGCCAAACAGGTCATCACGTCATTATATTTTGGAGAATAGAATCTCCAAATAATGATTTTCAGTGACACCTCTAATGACCTCTAACCTCATGAAACAGCCGTTCTACATAAACAAGGACATAGCTAATTTCATGTCATTAAAAAGTATGTTTCGGCGGAATTTCATACTAAGTATTTACTTTTAATTAGCGAGTTCTTAAGCCGCGTCTAAAATAAACAGCAAAGGACGCTTCCTTATTTACCGTTTGACTACCCTTATACTAAATTGTCTTTATCCTTGTGTACATAAAAATTTTAATTATAATGGCTGAAGTTTGGACTTTTTTAAACATATTTTCCTCGTTATATAATATTTTGTTATAATTTTTTATGTGTTATTTATATTTATCTTACTCCTACTTACATCATTTATTTCATAGTTTGGCGTTGTCCTCAATGACACCAATCGTAGTATGGCGTGATTTTCGTCGTACGATCGAAGTGATCATGCGATTACCCAACAGGTGTCCTTATAGATTACTAAGAGAACGCGTGATGTCCATCGAACGACCTACACTCTATCACAAGAAAATTAATATCCTTAACTATTAGAATCAGTCGCTTTGAAGAAAACTAGTTTCCACACTGGTCGAGAAGCGACTATATTCAGATGAGAAATAACTAGGCCTTCGGTCGCTTTTGTCATTGATGTACAAGCCATAATCGCTAGCGACATCTTACCTTAAAACTCATGGCCTCTACCATTACGAATATTAGTTGGTGTATTTAATCACTTAAATAAAAATAATAGACGACACGCATTCTCTTATACCATGCCACGTATCATACAATAATTATAAGAAAACAAAACTAAAAACAGTAGGTACATGTACATAGTACATATAATAAGTAAGAATTATCCCAAAGTAATAAGAAGGATCTTACTCAAGAACATTACAAATTCAAATTGTAATAAATGGCTCGAAACAGAACACGTTACTTGAATAAAATATCTTATAACGTATTGCCTACGCAATTCGCTTTTGACTCCGAACTTTATTAACATACATAAAAACTTTTAAACCAATATTAAGTTCTTGAACTTTAGAAGTAATCATCTAAATACAAGGGAGTATTGTTAACTCGATTTGTTAGTCTGAATTCTGAGTGGAATTATTTCGTAAGGATTTATTTCTAAAGTACTGGTTTTGGTAAAATATTCGTTTAAATATTTGATTGCTTTTTGTGTTACGATTTCATACGATTTACCTGCTTTTTACTTTTCACTAAAACGGCTTTAAATGTCCCTAATAGGTAAATTTTTCCTTGGCAAATTTCCTTGGCAAATTTCGCCCTTGGCGAATATTTTTATATTACAATTCATTTGACTTTAATGTGTGAGACAAAAATATCGAGCATCACTCTGTCCTTATTTAAATACACGCGAACAACATCATAATTATTAATTCCCATTATGTCATTCATATTGACATACTAAAAATGAAAATACATGAAATAAAACACATTTTTAGTAATAATAGTAATCTACTACTCGCGTCGTAGGGTGTATAGTTTTAATTTAATTCGGATATTTTATTCTTCTAAATGAATTGAAATGAAATGAAATGAAATGAAATCTTTATTTGCATGCATATAGTATGAATATAGGTATTTTTACAATATACTGTCCTTACATATCCTGCCCTCCGGGCATGCAAATTTGTTAACTTAGTATACAATGTAAAGATTAAAGCATATCATCTAGTCATCAAAGAACAGTTTGTAAATTTCATTAAAAAATAAAAAATTTAAAAAATTAAAATGTAAAAGGATTTTTAATATATACCTATACCACCAGCTTCCATTCCACTAACTTTATATTCCCTATTTTTTCAAGACTGTATAGATGTACCGATATTAATCAAGAACTATGTAGTAAATTTGAACATTATTTCCGTTAATTAAATCGCCCAATAACGGAAAACGATAACAAACAAGCCTGGTGTTACTTATTGTGCAATAAATCGTGTTTTATTCCTTGTGCCCGGTTATAGCCGCTATAAAGGAAGCCAATTAAAGGAACGATTCATTTGAACCACTTTTCAGTTTGAGAAATATGAATGTTGTGCAGCATTTTACATTTTCTTGGAAGTTCTAAAAGGGAGTAGTGAAGACATAGGAATGCCCGCTTTTACCGAAGGTTTCTTTTAGTTAATTATTACTGTATTAGTATACATTTCAATCTGTGAAATTTTATACGGAATATCGACGTGAAGCAGTATTGCATTGTGTTTCGTACAGTGAGCAGGGGCCCGGAGGCCTGTATTCCCATCCCATTCCTCTTTCATCCTATTCTTCGCCTCTCCAAACCTACCATCATTAATCCTCTCCTTATCCTCCGTCCTTCAAGCCGGTAAGGCATCGTACCGATATTTTGATGTTGTAGATGTTCATGGGCTGCGGCCAGTCACTTAATATCAGGTGGACCGCATGTCAATAATAATTTGTATCACTATTTTTCGCGATATTTTATTTATTTTTATATTTCTTTTTTATAAGCTGATGTAAAATTCAATTTATTTATTTCGTAATGATATAGTAAAGCGTAAAAGTTGATTCAAATAATATTTCTAATCGTGTAAAAGATAATTTCATGCGTAAGGTTGGCATTACACTAATACTGTTAATTGTCCTTGTATAGGTATTAATATCAGCCCACATAATACACGCATCAAATCAAGGACTATCCAAACTGTACAGTCAAAGAATATGTAAATTTATGTACAAAACCCTATCCTTAATCAGAATCTAATTCAAGTAATTTGGAACTGTAATAAGGCGAACCTTATCTTGCCAGTGATTTATCTAATCTCAAATGTATAAAATTCAAACTTAGTTAACCCTAATTAGAACGGGACCTCGGGGTGAATTTGCCTGTAAAATGTAATGTAATATTGGTTAACGTTAGAGGGCTTTTAGATTATACGATCCAATATCGGAATCGTCGATTGTCCATTTGAATTGCCGAAACCATGCGGTGTTTTCACATCGTAAAGACAAAATCGTTCTGATGGCCATGTGCTCATTCAATTCATTCGCACACAGAGACAATTAAAATACACATATACTACACACATATAAATATGATCGTCTATCAGACACAGTTGTTCGATGGTAGCGCCAACATATCAGTATCAGGCTAGATGATATGAAACACAGGTACGTATACATTTTACTAGCCCCGATATCGTATCAGCGTTCGGTGCCGACATCGAATCGTATAGTCTTAAAACGCTCTAATATACGACTACGTATTGAAATGTTTATGTCAAGGTTGGGTGTTAGCTTCGGGTGATCACGCAATTGTAAAGAAGGTCAAAACTGCTATATTATTACTATTGTTGAACACTAAAAGCAAGCTTTGTAAAGTTAGGTTGGACGTATATACAATTGGCCAAAAGAAATAATCAGTTGACAAATACGGCGCAAATATAGTTCGGATGATTCTTATTAACACACACATACGCACACACACACGATCACACACCATCACAATCACTTAAAAAAACATAAATTAACAAATTATTGTTCTGTTCTTTAGCGTTTATTGTTCTCTTTAAATGTTTCATTTTCATTATCTTTAGAGAAACAATTGTATATTTCTTTTATTATGCTATGTATACGAAGGAAGAGTGAGATATTCTAACCCAAGTAAACTTAGAAGGATTTAAGAAATAAGTAATTGTTACTGAATGAACATTTTTGATTTTCGATTTTTATTCTATCAAAATTATATGAACAAAGAGCTTACGTAAGCTTCGTACTAAAGACTTTGCAGGTAAAGTTCCACATATAACACTTCCAAGGGCCTCTCGTAAAGATTTGAGTAAATCGACGGTTCGATGTTTTCAGCACTAAAGGCAGAAATCTGGTAGTTTAGTTCGAATTCCAATCAAGGCAATGTGTGCTTACGAGTAATCACAATAGAGTTCAGTGTCCTGTGAAATCGTTTGTCTTAAGAGTTGATGAGATGATGTAGTTCTATACTGAACAGTGATTAACATTTCAATGTTATCACGAAACTAGATAGAGTTTAGTAGTGATATGATTTTAGAGTAACTGATATTGGATAAAGGAGTGTTTTATTTAATTACGAAACGCTTGACTCATAAGCTAGAAACATCTTTTAAACCTGTCTTTTCTATCTATTATAAAGTACTTTTCAAATCCACGCAAAAGTATTTTTTTTTAATTTAAGTATAAATTTGTTACAATAATCGCTTTTGAATCACAATCGACAATCAGCCATACCACTAAACCAAGACTGTTAGAACAAAAGAGCAACCCCTAAAATCATTCCTACTTATCTATTTATACTTCCAATATTTAAACAAAGTTGACTGCCACGTTGGTCTAGTGCTACAGATCGAAGGGTCTCGGGTTCGTTTCCCGGGTGGGCCCAAAAAAAATATTATTGAGATTTTTGTAACCAGAAGTCTCAATAGCAGCACTGAGTCTAGAAGTTTGCGGTTTTGATACATCCCCGTCCCTCGAAGAGTACGTAAAACAGTCGGTCCTGCGCCTGATCTCTCTCCGTTCGTGTCAGTCTGCAGTCCCATCGGATTACGAGAGTGAAGAAAAAGAGAGTGCACCTGTGATTGCGCACGTACTTGTGCACTATAATATCTCCTGTGTACCTGGCTGATCTCTGTTGAGATGTGCCACCATGACCGATATCGGTCGGAGAGGCATTATTTATTATTTGCACGATAAACTGTTGCGCAATCTGTTTGAAATGATAAAACACTTTATTTGTATTATTTATTTCTGTTTGGTTATTCAACCTCTTAAACGTAATGATCTTTAAATGTAAACGACTGCTTTGTTCGCGTTTTCCGTTTTGGGATCAATTTTAATGGCCATTTGTCTTCCCCCGGCAATAATTCTGCCGTAAACTTGACTTTTACTTCTTTATGAGTTTTATTTGTACTTACACTCGTAAATATGTGTTTTGGAGAATGGAATGGGTGAAGTTTGCATATGGAATATGGGTATTAAGATAAAAAGATGTCCTATTTATGGAAACTGAAATTGAAATGTTTTGATTAATGATGATGTTTGATATGTTCTATTGATCGTAAGATGTAGTGAGTGAGAGAACTTTTTAGTTTTAAATCCTTTTATTTCTGTAACGATTACTGTACCTTTGAAAATGATGTTTAATGTAAACACTAATGTTATTTTCTGTTTTCTCGGCTATGTACTATTATGCTGTTCGCATTCGAAATATACTGTGATTCTACCCAACTGGTCAATATTTCTGATCAGTTGACCTCAAATCAAAGCTATTCATATGTAATGCATTTAAAAGTTAGAATATTAAAATTAATAAAAAGAAACTTACACTAGCTAAAGTGAACCCTGCTTAAAATCACGAAGCGAACTTAAAGATTAATATCATTCGATTTTAAACTTATTTATTCATAAATATATTTTTTATATTAATATTTGAATAATGACTTTAATATTTTTTACAAGGATAACATGTGATATTTTCCTCACACACAAATTCGCGGGTAAAAGCAAGTATAATATTAATTTCTCTGCGATCAAAAAGTTTGTTTGCACAGATGGTATCCCACCGCTCTCATAGAAATAAATCCCAAGGAGAAATTCCTTCGGCTTTATGTATTTTTATAGTCTTCCAGATCCTTCGAAGTTGGCTAATTTGTTACGTGCCTCGAATACATTAAGGAATGCGTAATGTTATTACAAAATTGTTTCATTTTCAGCCAAATTTATACACTTTGTAACGAAATATTGTTAAAATAATCATTTATACGGAATAGAGTGAAGGAATATTTATTCACGTCCAAAATATTATTTCATAATTCGTGAACGAATAACGTTCTAAATACGAATGTAAAAATTTTAAAATATTGTTATAAACTAATAGAGGGGTTATTTTAAATTATGTCGAATGTAATAGAAATGTACTATAATTCTACACAACTGGCCAATTATAGGCCTAGTCAGTTAACAACAAATCACAGCTAGTCATAGCAAAGTGAGGGTAGATGGTCGTGACGTCAATATGCCGTTCGAGATGCAATCGGTAGCAATGCGCGTAGATACTGAACGCGCCTAATCTTCTATAGGACTTTGATGACAGCTAACAACTAACAAGAGACATTTGCATAGAAAGATGACATACAGAACTTGTTAAAACATGAAATCACAAAATGTTGCCGGCAATATGATCTAATGCGCGGTTTCAAATAAATTATAAGAGGTACTAACTTTTTGTGATTTCCCATGGAAGATATGTATGGACATTTTTACCCAATACTATAGTGTTCTCAAAGTGAACACATTGTGTAACCATAGATAAGAGAACCGCATTAATTAAGCGCAATGTCTGGCTAGTTAGCATTGTGCGACCCGTCATAATCACTGACCCCGGCCTTTTGTTCTGCAAGCCTGGTTTGGAAGCTTAATCACGTTTTTCGTTCATTTTCGGGTGGTTTTTTCCTTTTTTAAATTCCCTAGTGGTTAAAGAATATATAAAGAAATTTCGAAGAGAATAAGGCCCATAGCACACGGCGTATTTTATACGCACAGGCGACGCGCAGATGACGCGCGTATACGCGCTTCATACGAGATTTGAACGCAACCTTGTAACTTAAGCACACAATGCGGTCGTGAAACGTGCTTCTACTGCGCGTGTACAAGCTGAAGTTCCTCGTAGCCTTTGCGTTTTGACCAAACTTCTCTCTCCAGGTGTACAATGGCGTTCGTTGATATAACACTGCTTACGCTGGTTTTAGTATTTCTTTTAAAAAATAAAAAAAAACACAAATTAAACGAATCTCATTGGTACGCGCGTATACGCGCTTCATGCGCGCACTTGTATCAATGCAAACGCAAGAATCGGCGTCTACGGCGCCGAAGACGCGCGTTCCTAATACGCGCGTCGCCTGCGCGTTTAAAATACGCCATGTGCTATGGGCCTAAGTTAATATTTTCAACAAAATATTCTGATACTTTTAAAAGGCATAATTTAAATGTATTTCTGTATGAAATGAACATAATAACCACTTATCCATGTCCATCCATCCATCCTTGCATCCATATAATGTGGAATGCCATGGACAAAATAAATGATTTCAGTTGCTAAGATTCAATTCCTTTAAGACATTATTTGTTCAAAGGAAGCAGTTATTGAATCTTGTTTCAATTCGAATTCTGTTCACATCGTACAAATAACAGGGTTTAGAAATTAATCAACTAAAATCACCTTTAAGAACGAACGCGGCTCGCTGTTCATTTACGAGATAGAATTTCAATGTTTTTATTTTCAACGCGAAATGAACAGTACATACTTAACGTAATAACAGTCATCATAATATTCTGTTGAGTAATGGTACAGAAATATGACTTACTAGCTGTGCCCCACGGTTTTACCCGCGTATATCTGTTTCCCTGTTCCCGTGGATTTTGATCAAAATCCTTTCTTAGCCGATTCCTACGTCATAACATCTACCTACATGCCAAATTTCAACCCGATCCGTCCAGCGGTTTGGGCTGTGCGATGATAGATCACTATGTCAGTCAGTCAGCTTTGAGCTTTATATATGTAAAAAGATACCTAAAGACTACCTTATTTAACTTAAAGTCTTTGCTAATTGGAATTAGTAATAATTTAGTTTCATTTTCTCAAGAATATAATTTGTTCAATCAGTTATCCAAAATTTTATTTAGAAATTATTCAGCTTAAATGACTGCTAACAACGAACGCAGTTCAGTATTCATTTACGAGATAGAAAATAAAAACTTGTTTATTTTCAACATAAAATGAACACAGTATAACGTAGATGTGAATGTAAGCTATTTGGTTTACGTGCTCTAGAAAACTATGCAACAAAATATTATGAAATCCGTTCATTATTACGTTAAAACTTCGCGCATCGCCGCTCTAAATAGTTTTTATGGAAAGAATTTTACGGGATACTAATGTAGTTACGTTATTCAGAGTGCGAGCCACCTGTATATTAAATTCAATTTTATGCTATAACATTAACAGCTCCAGGCAACTTTATTATACAATTTTACTTTAAACCTTTTTTTTCATGCACAAATTACAAATAATAATTGTAAACCCTACTGATATCGGTCATCTAAACAGATATCAGTCAGGTACGCAGGAGATATTTCAGTGCACAAGTATGTGTGCAAACACAGGTGCACTCTCTATTCTTTCACTCTCATAACCCGTTGGGACGGCAGCCCAACAAAACCGGAGAAAAATCAGGCGCAGGACCGACGCTTTACGTGCTTTCCGCGGCACGGGGGTGTTCCAACATCGCCAACTTTCAGACTTACTGCTGCTATTGAACATTTTGTTAGAAAAATCCCAATAACATTTTTTATACCACACCCGGGAATCGAACCCGAGATAAGAAAGTGCGTTTACAAGTTGCCGCGTAATTCACATACAAACATCCGAACATATAAACATCTAAACCTTTACATTTATAATAGTATCCTCAAGATATACCTATAGAACCTACTTAACAACTAGTAATTCAATTGTCTTTTATTGTTCAAAGGTTTTAACGTTCCCAAGAAAAGAGTGCGTAATTACAATTATTACGTTAGCGTCTGAAAGCAAAAGTGTTCTTGAAAAAAGCTTCAATTTTCATCCAATGCCACGGACTGATCGTGCGAAGATAAAAGTTATTGTATAAATCGCGAAAGTAATTACAAGCCAGTCGAATGTCTGGTACAAAGTTAATCCTTACCTACTACAAGTAATATTACGCTAATCGTTTATTTCTAGATATGTACAGAATATTTGAGACCATGAAGATATTTTACGGAAAAAAGCATTGTCTTATCTAATACCCCAGCTGATTAATAACCTAGAACCTATTATTAAAAACAAATTATATAACATAACTAGCGACCCGCCCCGGCTTCGCACGGGTGCAATGCTGATAAAAACCTTCCTCATGAGTTACTCTATCTATTAAAAAAACCGCATCAAAATCCGTTGCGTAGTTTTAAAGATTTGAGCGTTCATAGGGACATACAACATGACACATGACAGAAAAAGCGACTTTGTTTTATACTATGTAGTGATAGTGAAGAAAAAATAGATACTATATATCACAACATTAAGTAATTCTTTAGCACAGTAGGATTCCTGAATATTCCTGTAAATATTTTTATCAAATGTAATTATCAATATTGGCGTAGAATATTTGTGCATCACGTTCAAATCGTTTTGATTTTTGTGATGCTTTTGGTTATGTATGTATTCTGTCTATGTTGCTTATAGATAATAGAATTGTGTAAGAAATAATCAATTAAAACTAAAAGGTAATAAGTTAAAGCTGGGCGTCCATATATCGGTCTAGTATCGGATTCTTTGTCAACCATCCATTAATCATTATTCTTGTTACACGTTTACGCGAACAAGAAAAGTGTATTGTGGGCGTAACGGCGCTTTTCGGTAAAGTATTTGGTAAAAATAAATACATGTGATTTATGACTACATCCCGCTCCCCCGTGTCTTGATTTTATATAAACCCCCCTTTTCGAACCTCACGTTCGAAACTAGTTATATTAGTAGAGAGCATTTGAGTTGGTGACGAATTATTGTTATAATATATGTGAATTATTATATACCTTTATGCACAGATTATAAAAGGCAGATGGAGTGCACCAAAGACTCGAGTGACGCCGAAAAGCAAATACATAATTCAAAAGCAAATACAAAGCGTTCAATTTTTTAATCCAATCAATAACTGGTAACGCAAAACCCACACAGATGAACGTATAGGTACGATTCTCTAATCTATGTCTTTATAAACACTTTTTAAATTTACAAATAACTTTATGCAATGCACATTTCTTATAATGAATCCGTCAGATCTTTAGACGTGGACAGATTTTTCCTATAAATATACTGAAATTTAAAAAAAAATCTTAAGAAGGACAGTCATTGGGTGAAACATTGAGAATAAATGAGATTACACCTCGTTTTTAATAAAGATATTCGCCTAAAATAAATTATTTACATCGTCCTGATTTTCACGGTTCTACTTTCTAAGATATTTCGGTAATATTACGGGAAATTCAGGTTTATGTGAAGCTTGGCCTAAAATATATTGGCCCAAAGATTCGCCCGACCGGACTGAGTAAACACGATACGATCCACAAAGGATTCTAAATATTATTTACTTTTTGTAAGCGACTGACATTGACGTGTACATTCTAGAGGAAATTAAAGATGGCGGTTGGCTGCTTTATCGAAATGGTAAATAGTTTTAATATTGATGGAAAAAAGTAATTGAAATTGTATTCTAAAGTTAGATTTTAATTTGTTATAAATATATAAACAATGTTATAGATTTAGTGACGTTTTTTTAATAAAATTATTTTCAATGAAAGATGGCGGATTTTAGAAATTATAGTTTTGCATACATAAAGGAAACAGTAGGTATTATTTTAAAGGTTGAACCAATTTTTGAGTTTAAGCATTCTGTTTAAAATAATAAAATAGAACAAAATTATTAATGTAACTTTTAAAATAATATTATTTACACCAAAAGACGATTACGCAAATATTTTTATCTAAGGATCTTTCATTAAATTTTAAAGCCTCAGTTGGGTGAAAACCGCGGTTTTGTCCTAATACAGTGTAATTTAAAACCAGTGAGTTTGCAAAATTTCCACTTCGAAACCCTTTTCTTTCCCTTGAAATTAGTCTATGGGTTTGATATTACCTCAAAATAGGGGTTTAGGAATCATGACAACATATTTTTAACCCCTGCTGTGGTTCCTTGTGAGAATCAACACGAGGCACATTTTATACTAAACGAAGTTGACGCGGAAAAGAAATTGCTAATTCAAATCTATTATTATTGAAGTAACGATGTTTATATGAAGTTTTGAAGTTTTCAAAATGTTTTACGTATAGTTTGCACAAAATAAAGTGTTTATTCATTCATTCCTTCAATTAATAAAAATCATAATATACATATATATAAAATATAAAATGTATAGATATGTATACTACATGTTATATGATACCTATATCATATAACATGTATCTATATAATGTGTAAAGATTGTAGTAATCTAGAATTGTCTCGGCTTTAATCAATCTATAGAAAGCAATCAAACTTGTGCTCAAGTTCCAATCGGCATGATTGCGGTTGGCTTTGAAGGCTCGCGGTTTCATATAACCGTTACTGGAATGAGTTCAAATATTCTGATATGTAATATAAATCTAATTACATGTTATTAAATGGATTTGATCCAATAAATAAAAATTTATGTGAACTTATCTAATATAACAGACGAAATAACTAACAAACTACACGTTTCTATTTGCAATGTAAATTGTTTTTATTTTCTTGATATTACGGTTGGAAAAGATATAAAGAATCTATAAAGAACCTCCAAAAAGAACTAAATTCAACTTTTAGCCTTCACGACTTGAACGTAAATTTTGCAATACCAGAAGATTTTGAAGATCAAAACACCATCGCAATATCTCATTTGTTCCAAATAACATTTTAATAAATCTGTAACAGAACAATCTTAAGCTCAACTTTAACGAAATAAATCACGTGAAAACTGACAAACTTAAATATTATATTGTGTATTAAACAAACTAACGAATGAGAAAAGTTATAATTGGACTTGTAAGGAAATATAACCATAAGTGTGACGTGTAAACGAAACTCAATTTAGAGTAAAGCGTTGATTTCGAAGAGGATAACGCAGCTGGACGTTTCCTTACCCTTTTCAATTATTAAATAACACGGGTTTCATCAACCGGTGACAGCTACTGTGTGACTGTGCGGATTTCGTGAATATTCCTTGATAACGCTTTCAAGAACTTCCAAGATCTGTTATCTGAATGAATGGAAATATAAGGAACGACTTTGAATTGTTATAGAAATCATGGCATTAAAAATATCATTTACAATTATTGTTTTCTATTAAATTTAACAACCTTTTATTGTATATTCAGTTGACTTTGACTTGCGTGTTGGATCATGGAGAGGATATTTAAACCGTTTCACTGATAAGGTTTTACTCAAAATTACCCGTGACACCGAGACATTTTTTCACATCTCCACTTCGAATCAAACGAAATAAAAGACTTTCTGGTTAACAACAAAGAGGTCTTTAGTTCGATGACACCCCAACCAATCAACCAACTAAGCAGTCATACACATAGTATAAGAAAAAGTAAAGTGCTGAGTCCCCTATTAGATAGTGGATGTTAAATCCGTTTCGCTGATCAATTTTTGTATAAAGCCAAGTGATCAGCCTTATATGCCAGACCGAGACAATTTTTATTAACATCTCCACCGGGAATAGAACCTCAGTACCTCTCGCTTGTAACGCGCAATCCTTGGACCAACGATACGATCATATAATATAGATCTAGCCATTATTTTTAATCAATAAATTGGAGGGCCTCTCTCAAGCTCTGAACTTAGTCACTCAAGGGGGTCAACCATACTTAACACAGTAATCACGGGTCAAATTAGTGTTTCATAGTAAATCAAGAATAAAACATTTCGATAAGAATTTAAAGCCTTATAAAAGGGAATTAATTATAGTAAAAATATTATAATACCAGTCACGATTATTTATGATATTTTGGGTTCAAACTGAAAGAAATATACCTAATTGAATGTACCTTTTTATATTATTTGTTAAATAGGAGTTTGCAATCCTTTCTTATTTGGATGTTCTCCAATTTTCGAGAAAGGCAATACTCTTATTGTAAAAATCGTTTGATAAAACTTTTCCAAAAACTAAAAGATAAACGGAACCGTTTTTATAATATAGTTAAAAATGCAAGGAGCGAAGTATAAAATTAGTTTTGTAACAAATAGCTTATTTTGTAAGTGAACTATCTCATTTGTGTATATTGATCTAAACACACCAGACAAGTACGACCTACCGTGAAATGAAACTCGGTGACAACTTTGATTACTTCTCAGCGGCTTAATTGAGATTTAACATTAGAGATGCTAAAGCTAAGAGTCCACAGATCGCTATTCTACGCATGAGATTCATATATTGTATAGAAAATGCGATCCATAGGATGCAGATTAGTGGACGCACTTGTGACTTTCTGTATAAAAAATATTATGATATATTTGAGACTGAGACTAAGTAATAAGAAAACGTCCTCAATATATTTCTATTTTCTTGGAGCTGGTAAACACACTTAACAACAAACACACGGGATCATTTTTTATATTGAGAGTATACTCATATTCATATAAGCATTATAACCGTTTGTCTTGTTAATGAAAACGATTCGAATCTATTATACTATGACGTTCCGTCGTTTATACGAACCGGGCTTAAAACGTTCGAGTAGCAAGACGCAACTATCACTAATGAATGCAAATCCTGAACGCAGCTTTATTTTATAGGACTTTGAAAATTCATAATCAATTACCAATAAGGATAGGAAAATAAACTTATTAATTGTCTACTTACTTACTATGTATTCATCTAAGGATTGCGTAGTATGTATCAATGTCTTATGGACATAGACAGGACTGTTCAAAACTTCATTCAGTATTCCCTTTATCTCAAAATTTACATTTAAAATCTCACAAGAAGCTTAAAACTTAAAGTTAACAACTTTATAAACTTAAGTTGTTGAGTTTATTTCAGTTAATATTGGCCTAGCCAAGAACTTATTTAACTTAAATCTGTACTAATGAAACAAAGCTAAAGAGTTTATTTGTTTGTTTGAACGCTTTAATCTAAGGGACTTGGACTCTGGTCCAATTTGAAAAAATCTTGTGTATTATACAAATTAATAGTTTTATGCACATACATAATATCACAATAAATGTACGGTGACGCGATTGTTAGAAAAGCGCTATTTTGAAAATGTTCTCTCAATGATTCCCTATCCTAGGTTATATCGATTATAGATAGCACGTACTGCCTTTTTTTGTAGTATAAATATCGTTTGAATGTCTGCTGCTCTACCCTTAAGCAAAATCCCGTAGTACAAGTACTGTGAAAGTATCTAAAATTCATTTGTTCATGTAATATACCAATATCAAAATATATCAATTTCATAATAAGTAAGAAAAAAATTTTTTTTGAAATATACTGTTACTGCGAAATTGAAATAACCCCTAAAAGCTTTTCAAAATTTATAAAGCAGTAGCATTACTACGTAGTAGTGAGTCATCCAAATACAGATCGCATAAGTACAACACTTTTAATTAAACACCCTGAATTAGGATTATAAGCAAAAAATCATTTCCTTAAGATTTCCCAATACCGTGCAAAACATACAATATGTCGATCCCGTAGTTTCCAATGATCCAATTCGTGCCGAAGTATAGCTCAATAAGGCTCAAGAAAGTTTTGCTTTCATATCGTTAATCCTCGGTATCTTTACCGCTATCAGTAAGCGTATCAATAATACCATATTTTCCTCAAGCTGTCGCTCACGATATACGAATAAATCGATTGATGTAGAGATGTATTCCTTATACGGGCGCTAATATAAAGACGAGGTTTAGGCGCATTCATACCCTTTGATTAATCATCAAGATAGTTGTATAGCATTAAAGCAGGGGTTTCCAACATTTGCTTGGTAGAGGATCACTTATAAATCATTATATTATTGTCAGCAGAAACCACATTTGGGTATATCAGAAAGAAACCTCAGCGCTAGCGGAGTGGAAGACAACTTTTCCTTTCGCGGATTATCACTGGTTGGGAACAACTGCATTTAATTATTACCAACTTAAATTTTTATTGTATTTGGTAGGTCTTTATATCTAATGTATTAAAATTAAATGTATAATGTATATGGAATTAAATATATAATATGGAATTAAATTGCGTCTAAAACATCGTCATTTTACATAATTAGCTTAATAAAAACTAATTGACGTAACAAAATAATTTTTTCAACAGTATTTTTTAGTTAAAAAAAACAATATGAAAAGCTAAAAATCAAAATTTGTTAACATTCTTCATTCGAAGAATTCTTTCGGAAATCTTTAAATGCAATTTTTTTCGTTTCAAAAGTAAGGTAATGTTTTCTTTGAGTATTTCTTTATCGACAGTATTAAGAACTATATGTGGTAGTAAAAATCCCACCGGGTACATATGCATAAATAGTCTGTGTAAATAGTCAATAAAATCCTTATTTTCATCCTAACGAGTATGTGTGTGAGAGCTCTTACAGTGGATGTCTAATTTAATTGGTAGATTTTTTTTGTTTTGCTTAAAATACTATTTCTAGTACTTTAAACTAGTTACACTCTAATCTTTAGACTAATAAGTAACTTAAGTCTAACTTAATTTGTTAACTACTTATCTAAGAGCGTGTCCATTAAACACATTAATTATTATAATATATTGTTTTAATTGATAGAATGATAACACGGAAAGTAGTCGTGATTGTTCTATTTATTCTCGTGTTGTTGTTAGTGATTGTTTACTTATTATTTACTGTGTAATATACGTTAGGTACGAATTAGGATTTATCTTAAATTAACAGTTTCTTAATCAAATGAAGTAATGCGTAGATATAACGTTTAGCCATCATTCCAAAGAATACAATCACCTTATTACATTGTCCTTATAGTGTGATTTATTGGCAGATAAATCTTATTGATAATTTTGATACTAAGAATAATACGGGACTGATATCATAAAGAGGGAATGCAAGCAGTTCTAGTTTTTTTCTAGTTGATCACAACAAAATAAAAATCTTTATTTTTGAAATGTGCATCAAACAAACAATTTTGATCTAAATCTTTTATTTTTTATAATTATTTTTATATTCTTTCTAGCTAACGTTACGTAATTATTTGCAAAAACATCAATGGTATACATAAATGTATACACCATATAAATAAACATCCATAAATTCCATTTGCTTGAAAACATTTCACATAAAGAGATAACTAAAATGTCTTCGTAAATATACATTTCTCGAGGGGAATCATAAATTATAACTGGATAGAGATTTCCATTGAAAACGAAACATGAATGGGAAACCATTCATATTGTAGATATTTCCTTGACATCAACACAACTGGATATTTTAAACGACTACCCACGTAATAACAACGACTAAAATATAATCTTAATTTAAATTCTTCCGCTTGAAATATCTTTATAAACGGATTGTTAGCAATTTAATTAAATAACTGCTGGTTTTCCTTACTTTGAAACGAGGTGTTCACCATCTTTTTTGATCGATTTTTTTTAGAGGCAAGTAGGTCAGCCTTTTGCCACACCAAGACATTCTTTTTCACGTATCCACGGAGGATTGAAATCTCTTGATTGCAAGGTTAATGGGCTATCCAGTAAACAAAAAAGGCGATCATTACTAATTAATCTAATACTTAATCGTGTTTGATATATATTTTTTTTGCTTTGATGTTTGTTACCGAATGGTTAAAACAAGGCAACAGGTTTGGGCGATATTTTCGCAAACAAAGTTTGAAATACTATAAAGTAAGACACTTTTCAACCCCGTTCCATATAATTATAATGCAGTCGCGGGCAAAAGCTAGTACTGAATAAATCGAAAAATAATGAAACAAAGTTTGGTTACCTAAATATTATTGTTAGAAAAAAAATATTTTGTTTAGAATAAAGATTATTTTTGTTTTGTTTCTTTTAATTAAAAAAGTAATATTTTCAAAAGTTAAAAATTCACACATTTTTGTTCAAATGTTTTAATTTCATACATGTTATGTACCAGGCGAGCAGCGGTTGGCGGGAGACCAGGATGCCGCGCGCCAGCGCAATCTTGCTGGTGCTAGCGGCGCTAGTGCTGGCTCAGCAATACTCACATGCCTCGTATATTGATCCAGGTTTGTCAAATATACAATTTTTATAATTATTGTTGTAATTATAGATTAGAAAATACTTATAATACGAACAAAGGTCATCCTAGGATACCCATTAAGAACCATGTCAAGCAATATTTTCTTGCATTTGATGTTATATGCACTAAAACATTACGAAATTACAAAGTTTTTCATTTCTAGCACCGCACTCAAATATGCAGTTTCAGTTATTCAAGGGCACCTTAAGAACTGATTCCTAAAGTATGACGAATATCAGAAATGCTAAGAGAAGTCCCGAACCCATTTTAACGAAAATAAAAACTGCATTATTACATTAAAAACAAATAATATTTTCAAAAGTCTAGAATAAGACCCGTTATTTTTCATAAAAATAAACGTCTTGTCACCATTCAGGAATTGGTAGTGGTCTTAAGAAGAATAACTTTTCATGGGTCAAATTTTAGACAACAAATTATTTTTTACAATGTTCACATTTCACAATAATAACAAGGTACATATTACGTTCAATATTCAGCACCCCACATATTACTGGCGACTAAATAACATTATTATAATGTAATAACATATTCCACCTTATAAATCGAATTAATGGAGGCAACGATTTTAATAGGATTTAATAATAAGAATTACCTGAAAATTCATGCTTAATCCCCCTGTCTCAAGCCAAGCCGAGCTAAACCGATTACAGAATACATTACCGTCACGTGCATTTACGAACTTTTTAAACATTAACACTCTTCCATTTTACATAAAGATTATCTTGTGCTCCTTACACGTGTAAAATTTAAGAAAAGAATGCTTCGAGTTTACTCTTTTTGTTCGTCGGTTCAATTTAGTTAACGGTTGTTAACTTTGAATACAAGTTTGGAAAGATGTTTTTAGAATTATAACAGGATTTTTAATGCCTTATCGTACTTTTGTTTTAAAATTTGTCTGTCTGACTTGATGATTTTATCATTTTTCACGCTTTAATTTCTACGTAGAAATAATCTTGTGTACGCTTAAAAATGCATTAAACAAATCTTTATTTTGGAAGATATTTTACTCCATAATCATTAATAAAGTTTGCCTTGATATCGCCATTCAGCAATAAGGCCTACTTACACTATTTATGTATATATCTTTTGTCTACGTATGTGTGCAATAATGTGTTTTCTATTCTATTCTATTATAACAGTAGCCCCGAAGGTTTTACACTATTTATTATTACTACGTATAATTGGCGACTTTCTTGAATATGTTAACACAAATCCTACATAAAGATTATTTCGTGTACGTCTTACTCGGGTAATCTTTACATTAAAAATATGCTAAAAATAGCTTCTGCTCCTAAAAATCACAAAACTTGCAATAAAGTTCCTGTAAGCCGAGCTACGCAAAGACTTTTTAATATTTCACCGTTTTCTTTTTTTGTATCTTACAGCCTGAAGGGTTTGTACTAGCACGGGCGATTTACGTGAGAATTTCTCCTAAAATAGAAACATTCTATGCATACAACGCAGGTTTGATAGAAAAAAAATCTCACGCAAATTTAATTTTTTACATTGCCTCTTTGATTTTAAAATACTTTTTTAATGTACCGGGTGTAGGCTATTATTTTATAATTCGTAAAAGTACAAAATGTAAATGCTAGCGTAGATAAAATGGTAATAGACATTCGTTAGCGACAAAATATTTTATAGAGTGATTTGGGGCGCTCCGTGGTAAACCCGTGATAAAATCCAGGTTATGTGCACGTTATACAAACGGTCTAAAGCGAATTACGTAGGCTACAATTGCTGCAATCAGTGAAGATAGACTTTTTATATTAACCATTAAACTCGCATTTTATAGACTAAATAAAGGCAGGTATTTGATTTTTTTTATTTGTCGTAAAGTGCGATGAGGAAACCTGAATTAACTAGGATTTGTTATATGTCTCAAAATAAAGTATAATAACAAAACACCGGTCTTTTTATTTTATTCTTCCAAATGATGTGATATCTGATATTTTGGGTGTCGATTATAATTTATAACATATATGACAAACAATACTAACAACGCAAAGGGACTTAAGAACTTATTTACGGTTTGTCACTTAGCGTTTCATTAAAGACGTCATTTGGAACGCTTTGAGAAATGTCTTACTTCGCATAGTATTACTACTAGTATAGTATTATATTATCTGTGGTATTACTTTACATACACAAGTACGGTTAGTGAATACGGGTGTCAATATCAATACACAAACACTTTATAAATACAAAGATCTCAACCATACATAGATTTATACCTGTTCCTCAGTTGATTTTTAATTATATTTTTCTGGTTTTAGGAGACAATGATATCGAAATAAATGGCCCGGACTACGGAGACGATTCCAATGATCTGCAGATGCTTCAGGATGTGGGCAAGTGAGTGACGACATTTAAAATGTTCTAATACATTTAAAATAAATGTTTATTAGGATACGACAACACCCTGTATAAATCAAGTTGTTTGCCTTGAGGATTTATCTACGTATCTTTCATCAAATTATCGCATAATATCTTTTTAATTTATCACTTAAATGAATCATTCATAATAAACGAACGCATAAAATTAATTGAGTTATTAAAATTTTAAACTTAAATGAAATCCTTTTTCAATTTAATTTGCGACGCAATCGGCTGAACGAGATAATTTAACTTTTCATTACTCTTTCGTTCATTACTCATTCATTCAAGCTAATAAGACATTGACATTCTCAAGTTTCACAGTTTTTTGATTGCGTAACTTATTTTATAAAACTTTGCCGAGAATGAACCCACGACCTATGTATACAGTGAATTTATTACGAAACAGGTTATTACTTGTCATTGTAAATCAATAAATAAATCAATATTCTGGAACATTTAACACTAGTCCATTTAGTCCCTAACTAAGCAAAGCTTGTACTTTGGAAACTAGATAACTGATAGACATTCTTAAACATTTTTTTTGTAAATAAATACATACTATAGGTAGATAAACGTCCAGACCCTAGAAAATTATAATGTTCATCACACCATAAGTTTCTACTCATGGGGATCGAACCCACACCCTTCGCCGCAATAGAGTGCCACATCCACTGCGCCGATCGCGTCGTCATAATCATATTAAGATGTTAAAGTTTCTCAGTAGTTTAGGTTTGAAATCGTTCCTCATGGATCGATCCTTAGGCTAGTCCGGTGATGTGGTTTCAGACGTTCGTCGCTGATCTACGTTTTCAGGCGTGCGTGCATCCGGCGCGGTGGCAATTGCGACCACCGCCCCGGCGACTGCTGCCACTCCTCCTCCTGCCGCTGCAACCTCTGGGGCTCCAACTGCCGCTGCCAGCGCATGGGCCTCTTCCAGAAGTGGGGCTAACCCCCCCGCCCGCCGACCACCGCTTTATCACTGGACCCGTTGCGTTTTTCATATCTTTCCGATTCAAAACAGGGATGTCGATTTTATTTCGGATTTTGGACCACTATACTAACTTTCTGTTTTCTCTGTCTGTCTAATTGAGCCGAGTGTCCGCTTACTTGGTTGGGCAATCACCCAGCCTTATTGCCTAATCAGTACGCCACGACGCTAAGCTCGGCCAATTAGCTCGGGCTGCCGGAGAACGCGGGTCCTTGGCACCCGTTTAGTTATTTATTTTCCACCAACGCACCCGGCTTTTCGAGCAGCCCATTCTATCGCTATGTATGTATGTAGAGTTAAGTATATGTAGATCTGCTAATTGGTGGTAAACTTATGTCAATAGAAGAGTAGCATAAATATAGACACTAACTTTTAAATGTTCTAGGCATGTAAGAGACTTAAAACTTGGTGAAGGACGCTATTGTAAGCCTATATAATATTTGCCATTTGTATTTGCGATTGGCAACTTAGATTTTTAAATATCTATAAATGTGTCAAAGTATAATTCTTATAATTAATGAACGAATCTTTAATGTACTTGCGACTCTCGGACAGGGGGTAATATAGTATTGCAGCGTAGTAGAATCTTCTGTATGTAGATTCCTATAATATATGTCGCTCTAACGGGTGACCCTAATTGTGTAAGAATATGAAATATGGAAATGATATATTATACTAATAAATGTTTATGGAGAAGCTACGTTTGTTTATTTCTATGTCCCACACCTGAATATCATTATCATAAATTCAGATGTCCGTGACACTCTGTTATTATATTATGATGTTTTCATAGATACTTACATAATGAATTGATATTATGCTACTAATATTAAAATGTGAAGGTTTTGGTGTTATGGTATTAATGTCGCAACTACTGAACTAATTTTGATGAAATTTCGTATACAGATAGGTTATCAGCTCGATTATTAAATAGGATACATTTTATCGATCTATGGACCTCGAATTTAACATGAGAGTAGCGACGGGCAGATGCTAGTAAATTAGAAAATTCAAGATGCAAGCACAGAAGGTAAGAGTATAAATAACGGAACCAAAAAAGGCTTTAATTTGCCTTTAAGCCGCATGTTCATAATGTCATTGAAGATATATAAAATACAGATCTAAAAATGTCTAAATGATAGTATACATCTATCCTTTAAAGCTCGATGTTTACCCGTAAGCGATCGATTAGCCAATTACATGTGCTTTGCCGCACTAATACGCTATCAGCCAAGAAAGAAAATACTCTTTTTTAATAAAACCTCCTTCATATAATCATATAAATAAGAAAGTATCTGACATTTTTTGTTTGAATTATTTGATATCCTTTGTAAGTTGGCATAAAGGCTGGATGGTTGGATTATCTTAGTATTTGAAATTCAGTCTACATACGTTCTGCAAGCTTGATAGAAATTTAACGTACACTTAACTTCTATAAACAACA
>LQNK01001683.1:21705-54786 GCA_001586405.1 Phoebis sennae | reverse complement strand
TATAAAAATCATTGTTTTGAGTTTAGAATCATAAATGAAACACGAAACATTAATTTTTTCTTGAAAATATTAAATGTACAGACACGGCTAGTCTACGATTTTATTATATGTATAGATTGTCAATATAATAGTGAAGGCCACAAATATAATTTTCCATACAAATAGTTCGTGTCTGTCATATACGTCAAAAATACGGTATGAAGTTCGTTCGTTCAAAACGTTCAAAAATGGCGGTATGAAGTTTGCTGGGTCGTCTAGTTTGATATAAATATATTTTCTTAATTTACATCATAGGTTTCTAAAGTTAATGTTATTTCTTAGAATAATGTTAGCACGCCTATTAGAGTTAATGGCCATTTTTACCAAAATTACATCGTCGCTTAGAGCAGATTAGGGGAACTCTGGAATTTAAAATACGATAATGGGTATTTATTCACCTTTCTTGTTCCCACAAACTTAATTGCAAGCGTGGTTACGGGCAGATAAGGAAATTGTTATGGTTAATAATAGGCGGTATACAGAATATTTTATCGGAACCACAGATTACGAAAATATTTAAATGAGGCAAATCTTGTAAATAAACCTATAACAAATACAATGAATAAATTGCTGTAATCTAGATGTACTACCTAACTGCCTTATTTTAGAATCAACTTGTCTGTTATAAAATCAGAAAATCTCGATCCAAAAGCAATTTTGGAAAAACTTAAATGCAAATTGAAAAAAAATACTGAACGTCTATTTTAACACTGTTTTCCGTCATCAATTTTTCGTTCTATACCTAGATAGGAATGGTTAAACTTAAACGCAAAAAGAAGAAATTCTGAACGTCTATCTTAACACTGTTTTTTCTCATCAATTTATCGTTCTATAAATTGATGAGAAAAAACAGTGTTACCTAGATAGAAATAAACTATAATAAGATCATTGTCCGTCTGTCTCGCTGACAGGACCCTTTTCTCAAGAACTTGTGAAGGATTATACTTTTGTATACCAACTATTATTGTATGTAGTTAAATAAATTCATTTCTTTATTTATTGGGCGGCTTATTTACAAGCAGTTTTAAATAATCAGAATATTTCTCATCATAGATTAGGAAGAGAATTGGAGAAACTGAAAAAACTGAGAATAAATTCGTATAATGATTGAGAAATAATTTAATTAAGATTGCATTAGACACCAAAAAAATAAGATAGGTTTCTTGTAGTTAACATAACAAATGATTCTTAAAATTTAATAGAATAAGAAAAATACAAATAAACTTATACATTGTGGTGGTAACTGACAATGTTAGAAACAGAAGTGATTTTTTATTGATTGATTTTAATATTATAACTTCATTTAAATTTCTTTGAAGATATTGCAAAATAGTCTTCAGGTGGGCTCTCTGTGTAATTCGAGTACAATGAGGGACGTCACAATGGATACATAATACCTTTATAATTATTTAAGTATATGGGATGTACTTCATATCCCAAAACTATACCGAAACAAAAATCAGATCACAAAACTCCTTAACCAATCGAGCAAATTTGAAACTTGACAATCGCATTAGTAAAGTATTTTTATACTTTAAGACAAATTAATTTGGCCCCATTTTTCTTTGAACACTTAAGCCTGTTTCTGAGAAAGACTTCCGCAGTATCTACTATTTTTCCGAAGTTTAATTGACTTTGTAACGATGCTGCGGTTACGCCTCCGGAATGTACAATTTCTTCCACAAAAAGATATTCTTGTTTTACAGTATTTGTACCCTTTCTAATTTTATAGATAGAAAAATTCGTAAGCTCTTTGCCAATTGCCATGTTATCGCCTTTCCTTTGTAGCCTTTATCTTTTAAAAATAGTACATTTTGAGCTATCAATTTTATATCAACATATGAAGCTTTCAGCCATACCTGAGTGACTTTTCTCTTTTACATAATTCTTCTTAGAATTTACATTTTGCTTTGTCTTAACAGAAACAGTGTATGTCCCCAATCATACCAAAATAGTTCGAATATTTATGTTAGAATGTAAGTTTGCTCCGCATCATGCAAGCGCGCTTTTTGTTATTTATAAAATAGTTTTAAAGTAAATTGGTTTCGTTTTTTGGAACTACGGTTATATTTATATTTATCAAAAAAAATAAAAGGAATTACAATAGTACTATAACAATTAATTATTATTCAAACTAACTTAAAATAAGAATCATATCACAACGCAATATCAATTTAGTATCTCTTTTCGAAATAATTCTACGCCATGGTAAAATTAAATTAAAATAAAGAAATAGAATTTCGAGTGAAACAGAACTAAGGCTACACACACACTTTAATGATGCAGATGTTCATGAGCTGCGGTCAATCACCTAACATCAGGTTAACCGCATGCTCCGCTTGCTTACCGTTACATAAAAAAAACAAACGGACAAGAAACTGATCCTATATGCGTTCCATTATTTTTCCCATGGTACAGAACCCTAAAAATCAATAAAAACCATCAAGCGTTAACACAAGACATAAAAATTGACTCAATGTCCCTTTTCTAAATAACTTTCAGCATCGTAAAATTATCGCAAATTGAAGCTGGCAGATTGGACGCATAATGTCTCGTTAAACAAGAATTTAGAGTAAAACAGAGCTGAGGCTAGATAATGGTAAAATAAAGCCGAAGTTTGGACTTTATTTATAGAAAGTGGGGATATACTCACTCCATTATTGTTGGGCAAAGCAGGATGTTTACTACATACTAGAGGTTATTTTACTTACTTTTCAAGAAATGGACGAAAATTTAACAACAGGGAAAGTAAGAATGTTTTGATACTTTTAAAAATACTGTATATATAAATTAAATATAAGTAGTACATATGTACTATTGATGTAATATTCGTTATTTAAGCAACAGCAATTGTAATAAATACGAAAACTATATCAATATCCCATTCTATTGAGACATGATTATTAATGTGGATGTACAATATTTTATTTAATTGGTTGAAATATAATATATTTCTCAGTGTTATATAAAATGTTTTTTTTTAATATCTCATTCCATTCAGACATGGTTAATATATCATATATTGTATATTGAGTTTAAGTCATTTCTTGGTGTTATATTAAATCCAGCTAAATGTTGCTTTGAAATAATCTCTATAACAGCACCTATGTGAGGCAACATTAATTATATACAATTTAATTGTTTCTTAGAAAGGTGATATTTCTTTAATTTTTAACATAAACTCATCCAAATTTTGGCCGAAAGAAATAACGCTAAGAGTCGGTAATACAAAATAATATTATAATGAGTCTGATTTTCTTTTGATTATCGTTAAATAATTGAACTGGAAAATAAGTTTTCTCGACGCTTTGCCCGAAACTTCGGCGATGCGAATATTCCACGAAATAAAAAAATATATTACAGAGAAACCCTTGTATAATTTAAAGAAAAAGTCTGCGAAGAATGCAAGGACTGATTTAATAAAAGTTTCAGCGAGAACCAGCTGGTCAGTAAAATAAATGACGGTAATGATATAAAAGAATCCGCCAATTTGTGTGATGCTGTCTGTTTCTAAAATTTTACGAAAGCCTTGAAATACTTAATGGGTATATCATTTCGTATTTCTGCAATTGAAAAATGCTTGTTAAGTGGTTGTCACCTACTAAAGGCTGAAAAACTGAAATTGTCACAGGATCGTTCTGAATGATCGTTAAAGAAATAATTGACAACAAGCTGAAAAAACATGCTGAAATAATATATGCACACGATATACTTTACACGATCCATTTAAATCAGTACTAGCTGAGATTTCTTCAGCCCGTTCCCGTATATTTTCCGGGGTTAAAAGTTATCTTACTCCTGGTCCTAAGCTATCTCCCTACGAATTTTCAGCCGGATCGGTTTAGCTTTTAGTAAGTTTTAAATAGTGTAACTAACACGAATTTCTTTTTTAAATTTAGATTAAGCATTCCAGATGTTATAATAAAAATATAAAATAAATACTGTTAATATTTTTATTATTGCATAAAAACACCTTAGAAAAAAGTAATATGCCATAACTTTTTACCTAATTTATTACAAAATATAGTGTATTTTGCACTATATTGAACATAGCTTCAAAAATTAACTTATCTATATATACAGAAAACCTTCGGAGTATAGAAATTTGAATAGCAACTCGAAACCTCTAGAATATATTCTCCTTTGTATACAGGCCAATATACGTAACACAGTAGGTCATCTAATCCATTTGTGCTATAAATACCGTAACGAACATTGGAGTACAATAAGTACTACTAAAACATTTTTATATACCCCGATTTCAACTGAAATTAAAAAGACCATGATTACTATATTTAAATTGTTCAGATTTTTTTTACGTGAAAATTTGGCACGCCCTTACTAGTCGTAAGTTTTATGCAATAGTATTTAAAAAATGAAAAGGCTAATGCCCAGTCCCTATATAAATAAAATTGACGTGAAGGTTGATTTAGATTAAACTGTAAAGTTTCTATATATATAAAAAACAAATACGGGTTTGTTCCAACACTTATAACTGAAAATCTGCTAGACCAATTCGACAGAAATTTCGTAAGGAAATAGTCTAGGACCACGAGAAAGACGTAAGATATCTAATCCCATAAATCCCACGGGAGTGGGCTATATACGCTGGTAAAATCGCGGAGAAAGACTAGTTTAAAATAGTTTTAATTATGATATTCATTGTTTCGAATTGATAAAAATAAAATAAAAATAAAAATTGCTTATTTGACACTTTCATAATCAATGGAACTGTGGGTAGAGCGCTGTTTCCTTACTAGGTTATTAAGTAACCTGTATTAAGGAATAACAGTCCTTCCCCTGGATTTATGGCACATTTTTGTGAAATGTAGTTATTAAATTAATGATGTATATAATTGACTATTGTAACGAAACATAAGTATAAATGTGTTTATTTTTTCTTGTACATGATAACAGCACATTTTTGTATATACAGTATACACGCATAAAAAACATGTCAAAGTAATAAATTAAATAATATCTATGTGTCCCAGCTGGTCAATAAATCATATTTGACAGAGGTCCGAAGTCGTAAAGAGAACACGATACACGGAATTCGTATACATCTTATAGGAATATCAAATTAGGGATAAAATGTGAATTTTACTAGCGTGTGCTCGAATTCAAATTAAGAGACTATATTTTTTCGAGTTAACGTCGAACAATATTTTCATACATACAAACATACTGAAGCCGGGCCATGTCAAGACCTTGCTTCGCTTAGTCAAAAAAGATAATCACGTTTATTGTATGTATTCTTAAATATTTATTTTTATTCAGTTTAAGTTGTTCAAGGAATAAAATAATAAATTGTATATTTAGAGGCAATTTGTTAACAACGAAAATACGAAATTTGTGAAAATTTCAGATTTGTAGCTATCACGGTCTAGATTAGTCACTACACCGACAGGCGGAAACCGGAGGCTTAGTGATAGGGTGCCGTTTTTACCTTACACGTACGGGACCCCTAAAAACGATTAAAGGGTTCGGACATATAACGCCCCAATGATACCTTTTTCAGCTACGTAATACCTAAAACAACCCTAACCTACAAAACGTGACAATCTTTAACGAACCTTTTTATTCTGTGCATATTTTACTCATGATATTACTGTCATCATAAGTCATGAGATGAGTATCTTCCCTTTGTGATAAAGCCAAAATTTACATTTCTCATAACTTAGCTAAAAAACGGTTAATAAAATCCTTTATTAGATGAATAGAAAGAATCGAAATAACTTTGTGGGTTCGTTTTTTTTGTGATAACAATATTACACAATTTTTTAATAAAATATTCTTTGGGAATTTATTATGTAAGTACTTTGTAGCTAAGATCAGTATTATACAGAAATTTTTTTTTGGGTTTTCGACAAAATATATGTATAAAGCGGAGTAACATTAACAAGAGGAAAAGTTTATTTTTGAACTTTTTCTACTTTCTTTCTATTTTTTTGGCGGATAAGCAGATCATGCGGTTTATCTGATGTTAAGTGTCTGACCGCAATCGCAGTGTCACAGATGCCTTGCCGGCTTGATGAAAGGGGAGGAGATAAGGAGAGGATAATGATAGGAAATTGAGAGGAGTAGAATAGGATGGAAGACATTCCTCTCATAGGATTACAGGCCTCAGAGCACCCGCTCACCAAACGAAAGTATTGCAATGTAATACTTCTATGTTTCTTTAAACTAGACAGATTAGTGAGGTTATAAGTTATCTTGCTGTACTCTGATACTTAGACACAGCTAGATTTTACACAATAACATTGTACCTTTAATCGTGCACCGTGCACTAAACTTAAATTAAACGTTTCATTAGGAAAGTTAAATAAACGTTACTTTGTAACATACAATGCGATTTTAAACAGAGCACAAACTTAACGACGCACATTCAAAAGTTTATTTTAGAACTAGCTGTTACGAGTATCGCTCCCGTACCATAAGGTTATATAGCGTATGTTAATCAGGGATTATGTAGAATTCATATTGTAAAAGAATTTTTCAAATCGGTCCAGTAGTTTCGAAGCCTATTCAATTCAAATTAACAAACAAAAAATCAAATCTTTCCCTTTTTTAATATGAATGTTCATGTAGATTAAGATACACTTTTTTATTAAAATCTTAAATTCAAAAAATATACATTTCCATTTTGCAAGTATACATTTTTTGCATTATCAAATACAATTTTATTCAATCAAAAACAATCTTTGATATCTTCCATTTCATTCAATATCCCTCGAATGTAACAAATAGATATTTCGAGAAGCAATATCTAAAAACTCTTAAAGCCACACAAAGAACACTTTTCATGCATCAATGATAACAGTTTCTTCAGCATTGAGGTTTATCAGCCAATCGAAAGCCTTTGAATTGAGGAAAATGTATTCTTCACAAATTCCCACTAGAATTTCTTATATAAAAATATTTTATAAGAGAATTCCGACTTAGAACACTAGCTTCCATGAAGCTTGGTTTGTCACAAGAATTTAGATAAATTCTGTAACATTACGGGACATAGCATTAAAATATTACGTAGAACATTTTAGAATTCTTACCATTTTCGTCGCAACATTTCTAAATACGAGAATTATATTTATTTTCAAAACGTGAGTGGAATTATTGTCGACTTAACACAACTTACACGAAAATCTTCTTTAAATTTACTGACACTAAAATTATTATCTTATGGAGTGAAATAGCGAGACGACGTAGATAAGTAGTGTTGCATTTTATTTCACATTTAATATTATGCTTATATACATATAAGGCGTGTGGGTTAAAATACGTGTGTCGCCACCCCATTTCCATCCGTAGTGCAAATGTGACTCTGCCACCTTTAACGACAGAGGAGCTGCATATAATCTTCAGCTATAACGTGTAATTACTTATTACTGGGGGGATGCCCAGCAGAAGATCGGTGTAAAGCAGTATTGCACTGTTTCGTACGGTGAGGGGGGCCCGTATGTCAGTTGGTACACATTAGTCTTATTGTGTACACAAAAGTTTTGTAGGCCCTAATAATTTACACACGCTAAACAAAAGTAAAGCCACAAACACTATACCTAATTAATAATAATAGCTTCTTAACGCAAGCGAAGCCGCAAGCAAAAGCTAATTTAACAATATTTCTCCAGTAAATTCTAATGTAAAACATATTTATATGGAAGTAGATATCTACCGTTCTTTTCAATTCAACCATGACGTTATCAACGTTACCTAAAATAGCACAAGCTATGATAGCTAGTCACCGAGCATAATTGATGGAAACTCGATGACTTTTAATTACAAATGTTTGCCACTTTCCCGTTCAAACAAAAAGGCTACAGCGGGAAAGGTCAAGGAGAATGAGTCACGCTATTAAGTTGGGTTAGATTTTAGTGCTAGTAAAAAATAAGCCACCTAGAACGTTAATTTGACAATTTCTTTTGGACTAGAACTATTGGTCTAAGATTCCGAACAAGCACGATCTTTGTACGGTCTCACTCGGTAAAATGCATTTTGTCGATATCCAGTTTTGTATGAATAGCGTGTATTGTATAGAGTCAGTTCGACATAATCATTTTAACTTATATATTTCTTTATAATCTTAATCAACCCCTGTACAATACACTTTGTGTTACTATAAAAATCGCTTTAATTGATCCCAACCCCGAATAACCTTTTAATAAGCAGGTGAAAATTACATTTTAACAAATAATGTATGTGTAATGTTTATAAATGTATGGGTTGCCCCTAAAAATGTTCACGACTATTTTTTTCGAAATTCCCTAAACGCACAAGAAAAAGACTTACCATGATAAACTATCGATAATTAACTATATTTTATCCTCACAACTAATCTTATCCAATCATTTTCCGTTTGGCGGCGGGTCAGAAATCATAATACGTGTGTCGCCACCCTATGGCTGCATAACATATTCAGCAATAAAAGAGTGGGGGCCGAGCATATCACGATTGGAAGTAACGATAGTGCTTAGTTGGGAGCCTCGACAATCTACACCAGTGATTCCCAAATTGGTCTATATCGACCCCTCGGGGTCTATGACAACCTGCAAGGAGTCTACGTCAGCGAAAAAAGATTTGAAAGAAAGAAAGATAGAAAGAAACATTTATTTCCACACACACATAATACACAATATACAATCACATACAAACAAAAAATAGAAAGAGACGATAGAAGGCATTAAAAAAGAAAGAAACATAAAAAAACACTAATTAAATATGAGTGTGCACGTGAAATCTGTATGGTGAGTCAATGCGTGCCGAAAAAAACCACTCAGTGTATCTGTGTCTAAAAGAAGACACAGAACTGATTTTCAGTGGTTCCCAAATTGACTTAATTTACTTAATTAATATATTTAATTTGGGGGACCATGCTTTAAGTTTAACACTAAACTTCACTAAAGATGGAAATTTACAGGAAATCAATATCAGGTTAGTAGGGGATCTACGTCACAGACAAGTTTAGGGAACATTTATAACATTAAGCTACAGGAGCGAAGCCGCGAAACAGCTAGTATAGAATAACTTGATAGATTAATTAAAATGTTCTTACATTTCTGAAACATCTGGTATGTTGTCTGGGTATCAGATGAAAACCTTCAGCGGCGTTTATCCCTTTTTATTTTATTTGTTCTGTGAAGCATTTATAATTGGATTCCTATCCGTACAATGTACATGTTTCTGTTTTTGTTTCGGTTAGTTAATTGATTTTAAAGAGCCCTAATTGAAATATATTACTTACATTATTAATTACATGCAACGTGGCTTAAAAATGTCGACATTTATTTAACATACTAATGTCCATAAATTATTAGTTTCAAATCTATCCACTTTCGTGCGTGCATGTAGCTCTGGAATAATAAAAAAAAACAGTAACCAAACCATTTCTGTAAATTGAAAAATTTTAGGTAAATTAAAATAAATTTTAGGTACCTACCTAATTGGTAATTGGTATACAATCCGTATATTCTATAAACACCAAAACCATGGTTAGATTTTTTTTCTGTTTGTCCGTTTATCTGTTTGTATGTCAACCACGTAAAAACCACAGGGTAGATTTTGATAAAATTTTATTCACTAATAGGCCAATATTAGGTGCAACTTGTAGGCTACATTTTATTTGAAAAAAATATTTTTAATGGTGGCAAAAAGCAAAATTCGTGAATATATAAAATTAAATGATGTGTTATTGGATAGATCTTATATAAAGGTCTAATAAAAATTTGTTAACAATGTAAGACGTTCAGATCAGGAGAGGTAATAGCTTAAAATCATCCATTGAAAGTAAAAATCCGTTACTTACTTTAATTGAAATCAATCACTGGTCCGTAAACAACGAATTCCAGCGTTGAATTTAAATTCAATCAAATCTAAAGAGCTTTTAACCTGACTCATCAGCTCACAAAACCGCGGCTTTGTGCTGATCCACTAGGGAACTATTCTAGAACCATCGACCTTAAATCTATCTAGATAAGACAAGGTAACAATGGCGTCAATTTATCAAAACATTTCTGCCTCAAGACTTGTTATCGACATTGTCCTTATTTTAAGGTAATCACTAATCCTTATCAAGCGTGAAGCGATCATTTTATGACACAATTCCGCTAAAATCAGATTTATTTTTATTGTGGTACGTGAATAAATATATCCCCTATCAATGTACCAACAGATTTCTTACAGTTTAAGAATTGATCTAGCAATAAGATATACCTTCTAGGCATGTCATATCCGCGAAACGTACTTTTTAAATCAAAACTTTTTTCGCAGCAACAGGTCAGTTTATCGATACTTTTATACGAGGCAATAGTATCTACTATTCATATACCTTATAACTTTATAGTAAGCCACAGAAATTCACATATGTATGTAAAATATATATTTTAGAATTATAATATTCCTACGTGGTATTAATAAACTCTATTTATAAAAAGATCTTATTTTAAGTGGTTGAGTGGAGGTGCAACAGAAGAATGTATGTTTCCATTTGCGATTAAAATTTTACTGCAACTTGTCGCGGGTCAAATATTTATTCCCACTAGTTAAACTTTTTCAAGATTTCGTTGAATCGTTGTTGAACTACTCATGCCCGGTCCCAATAAACGATGGAACGTCATAGTATAACAGATACGAATCGTTCGAAGTCGAAGTAACCATTAAACATATCACCTCAATATAACCTTCAGTTATGTGGGTAATTTGATTTCCGCTGATATATTATTATTTTCAATTGAAATAATATTGACGACCCGATGGCGCTGTGGATCTGGTCCGCCGGATCCGCCGGAGAGTGTGGGTTTGATCCCCACGAGAAGAAAATGATTATGCAATGAACATTGTAGTTTTCTACAGTCTGGGTGTTTATCTATCTATCGTATACATACTTTTTGTTGTAATTACGTATGTATTTACAACAAAAAGTTCATCAGTTATTTTGGGACTGGATAACGTAATGTTAATTGCCTCTGAATATATGTTTATTTAAATGATCTCAAGTTTTTAAAAAACTTTCCCATGAGAATTATCCTTACAACGTTCAATAATAGATTTCTTAGAAATAAATCTTGTTTTCCAGATGGCTTCGTTTTTCTCTATATTTAAAAATTCTTTGAGACATTACTCTTGAAAGGTCACAAAGAAATAAGATATTGAAATGTTACTAAATTGTTGTTTATAACAAAGCTTCCCAAATGAAGAGGCGTCGCGCGGACTTCATTACATCTCCTCCCACCATAGATGTGTCGATTATCTGGCCCCTAATCCTATTTAACTAGAACTCACCCCCACTGACACTAACCTAACCTAGTAAATGCGTCGCAGATTGTAAAGGGTTAGGAATGGAACCTGATTTATAACATACTTGTGAGACCTTACAATTGTCTGAGCTTTTCTATATCTTACTAGTTTTCCGCTCCGAATTACACACTTATTATTACACGGGTGCAATCATTAAAAAAGTGATGAAAATTGTTCCATCCATAGACGTATGTTGCGATGACTAGAATATTTTTTTGTTTTAATTGCAAGCTACAGTAGTATGATATTTATAAAATCATATTTGTGATAAGTACCTAACTTTTCTACACAATAAAAGAAAAATTACAAATACATCTATATACATATACGTACATATAGACACGTGAACTAAACAATTTCCTTCGAACTATTGAATGTAAATATTTGCTCTTTCAAATGAACTTCCTTATGATTTCGTTTATTTACATGGCACACAAAATATCATCGTCCAGTTACCAATTCTAAGAATACGAATAAATAAATTCAAAAGCTTAACATTGTAACGTACTGCATAAAATAAATCAATAAATGAATAACTTATTAAACAATATGTCGTTAATTAAACTAAATAAAAAACAAATTATTAAAAAAATTGCCGGTTTTTCTTCTTGCCGGTTCTTCTCAATAAAGACAGCCTTTCGAATCGGTGGTAAATAAAAAATAGATTAATTAAGTATATGAAAATAACTTTCTAAAAGAACCTCGAACGAGACCGATTTGAAAAATAAACATGTTGACTTTGACTTTCACTTTGAAAATAACCGTTATTCCCAAATCATAAAATGGCGCCAATTATGCAGCATTTTTTCTTCGCGCTCTTTTTTAGAGAGTTCGTTTCGATTTTCACAGATACAATATAACTATATTAGTAGTTGCTATTTCAACAATGAAGGTTGTAAACTTGTGAGCAAGTACGTGAATATTAATATAAATTTTCAGTAATATACCGAAATATCTGAAATAGGATCTGTATTAGTTATTGTAATTGAAGAGGATGTCTATAAACTAAATCGCTTGCAATACAACAGGCCGCCTACCGCCTACGTGATCAGAACCCAAGCACGAACCAATTATATCTTCGGAATCGTAATTGAAAAAATAGTGTTTTAATAGTTTTTTATATTGTTTTTTCGTGTAAACTCATATTTTAATAAACATGATTTACAATACTGGCATTTTTACATAATAATGTTTAATAACCTACTTAATTGTACAATTTGTAATTATATTGCGAGAATAAATAAAATAGGTATTGTTTTGTGTATAAAAATCGGAATTGAATTAACCACGTATACTACCGACCTACGTATAATAACTTAAAAAATTGTCTCAATGTTGCCTATTTATGCTTATCCATGTTATATCGATAACGGATTCGTTGGGCCGTAAATTTAAATATCCATTATATTGTCTCATAAAATAGGCCCTAAACATCGCCTATAAAAGGATAAACTGGCGTTTATTTAGGACGAGTACGTAAAAGTACAATAGGTCCTTTGTCAGGGATGGATCAAAGATATACGAGATATAAGATACATGTGATGACTGATATTTAAGAAAATACTAGGCTGAAGGGCATATAGCCCAGGCGTTTAGATAAAAATGTTTTCTCCCTATCGGGGTAATATAGGCTAAGCAGGGCCGTCTTAGAAAACGTTAGAACCATTGGGCAAACAAGATTTTGGGGCCCTTTTGGAATGTAAAGAAATCGAGCTACTTATACATTTTTTTTCTCTATCTACATTATTATGGGTAATCAAATTTATGATTTTAATTAATGATGTTAGCAAGTTATTAATTTTGTTATCAGGCTTATGTATTATTATGAATAACTGAATAAAAGATCAAATATGCGACCTGAAAATATACATTATAGGCTCTAGATTATAAACTAAGTAAATGTCAATCATTATTGTGTTCAAATCAAATTATTATTAATACAAATGTATTGACTTAAATTTAATGAATAAAATGAGAAAAGTTCTCTCGACCAAAATATTTTGAGATTAAATGTGAAAGAAATTTTCGTCTCTCCGGGGCCCTCTGAAGCAGGGACCTGGACCCCGTTTACCCTTTTGGTAAAAACAGTATTGAGGCTAAGGCCTAAGGATTTCTATGTCTGCCTCAAATATATTTCCTACTAGCAGCGCCCCACGGCTTCACTGGCGCTTGAATTTTTCATAAAAAATACAGCTTATATTCATTGGGAATATTTTTTTTCGTTTGACCGCCATCCCACCTGATGTTAAGTGGCGATGCGGTCTAGAATGTAGCACGCCTACCTAGAAGAACCTTATTCGTTCTGGTCTTGAAGAGTCCTAAAGTTAATAATGTTGAAGGGGTAAATCGATTCAGGCCTATTCAAAAACAATAATTATAATACGGTCTTTAATATAGAGGATATAATGTAATAATTGACCATAAATATTGGATAGTGGACCTGAAATTGTTATTTAAAAATAAATAGAACTGTTGATCATCTCTAGGGCCAACATTTATTGCACGACGGCGATTATACAGCTAGCGACTTGCCCGGTAGAATGATCCATTGATTGAATGAAAGTCATGAGGTTAGGTAAGGTAATTAAATAATAACTTGGCGTGCATGCACATCGCTCACGCTTTATAAAATTAACAATAGATGGCGCTATTTGGTTTGAGATCGTCGGCTATTACTACTAATACTTACTACAAAAACTTATTTAACACCTGTTAAGTAAAACATTGTCTAATAATTTAAACCCGTGTCTAACAATGGTCTAATTGTCGTGTGTTTTTATATAATACAGTGTCTAACCAGCGTCTATCTCTAAAGTATCACTTCACCTTTCGTAGTAACATTTTTAAGATAGTTGTTGAACAGTCGTTTGACTTTTTGTAGGAAGACCATTTAAATCTGAATACATTTATAATGAAATTAATTCAGTCATTAAACTTGATGGTTGATCCGCCACTCCGGCGACATATATGTATAATATTTTTTTACATATAAATATATAACGTACTTCATGTCATAATATTCCACGTCATCAGTCCTTTCCTTAGCAAGGCACCTGTGACACTTGGTGTTACGGACGTGGGTGGCATTCATCACTTACCATAGAGTGAAATACGTCTATCCTTCGAGTTATAGTTGAAGAAAATAAGATGAAATTTTCATGACACGATTTCTATTTACGAAATAGCGTTTTAGAGCAACTTGTATCTAAAGAACTGTCTTGACACATGTAGGTGAATTTCATGAATTAAATTTTACAAGGGTAATCCCAATTTTAGTTAGTTTCATATTTTTTAGTTTTCTCAATTTTATAATAATTTATATTTTGTATTGTTACTTCTCGATTGAATTGCATCTTGATTGATTTGTACAAAAACACTTCACTAATTCCACAGATGTATATTTTCTACACTATATCAATTATTTAATCACAAATTAGATCAGTTTCAAACACCATCAGTTTTCTTAATTCCCGATTTATTTTAATCTATCAAATGATTAATGGATATTATCCTACCCTTATGTTAAATTAATGTCGTTATTGTAACGTTGTATAAGTACTACAACACTATTTGCAAGGAACCAACATCCATATTTCTTAGAAAAAATAAAAGCTTGCAAAGCATTATCCCATCAGAACAGATTGCAAATGATTGATGAACTGATAAAGTTGGAAGTTTCCCAGAATCATGGAGAAATTTTATTCATTTCATATTTTGTTTTGTGGAGATTGATGATATTGACTCGTAAATCCAATATTTTTGCTTAAGGTATAAACGAATTCTGTTTTCATAACTTGAATAACTCCGAACTAATCTTTTTACGAAAGCAGCGTTAGATTAAAACAAAAAACCGGCCAAGTGCGAGTCGAACTCGCGCATAATGAGTTCCCTACCATCATCTATAGAATATAAAAATTTTTGCCAAAAAATAGAACCGACTTCCTCGCTCTAAAAAGTAGAAAATAACTTTTATTTCATTTTTGTTGAAATCTATACAAAGTCGGTGCAAAATCTTGTTAAATTGAAAAGGCACCGACTTTGCTCCTTTTTTTGAAAGTCGGTTAAAATCACGTTTGTAATATGGGTGCTTTTTTAAATATTTATTTTGAAAGGTAATAATGAGCTATTATCACAGTGAGAAGAATTCATACAGTTGTTGCTCGAAGTGGTTCCGATAGAGCAGCCCTGCGGGGACTGGGGAGGGGAGGGGAGTGCGTCATATATATCAATCCACGAATATCGTCATTCCTTGTTGCATTGTTGGGACACGTAAATTTGATCATCTAATCATTTTTATAGTACACACAACTTGTGACATAAGCACAAAATATATATAATATTTTTCAAAAGGAATTTGTGCCATGAAACCTTTTTACTTTTTACCTTTAGGTACGGAACCCTAAAATTAATCAGGTTTTATTAGATTTTGCGAATTTTCAAATTGCAAAAAGCAAGATACTAAGAAAGGGATCAAAATTAAACAAAAAAAAAAGATATCTTTCGGATATTATTATGGTTTTTAATATGAAATATTAAATATTAAATTTTAAAATTAACAAGCTAGACTTTATATTAAATAGTTTAATAACGAGATTTACGTTAACCTACGTCCTAGAGTCTAGACTCTACTTCTGTTATGTCTCATCCTAATCTTTAAAGTTGTTAAGGTCGTTCATTCTTACCCTAACAAGTTATATAAAATGTTTAAACATCCTATTCAACTGTTTATGCCCGGTTCATACAAAGTGCGGACGCGGGGTGTGAAGACTTTAAATATGAGAGTTTTCACACCGAAAACGTATGCGGGTGTACTTCCGTCACGACCCGCGCCCGTTCTCCGTGTGAATCGGGCGTCTATGTTTACAAATGCGCCTCGATTTTTTTTTTTAAATATCATCTGGTTTATTTAATATTTACCGATGACCGATTTACTTTTAATCGATCAAAACATTTACATTGCAACACATACGCATTTAATTTACAGAGTGTCCGTATAATAAATCTTTAATAAATACACATAATTAATTAATTGTGTTCAATTGTAACGTTCTGTTACAATCCTTATAACTAGAAAATATCCCATAGTATATTTGCACTCTACGTAGTATAAAATGAAATCACTGCTAAAGCTTACAACTCTTAGCTGTACAATGCTTCCTGCTAAACAAATTATTCGCTTAGAAACAAACTGCAGTAATTTATTCAATGCGATCTGCAGGCACGTTGAATAAATATATCCTGAAAGAACGGAAAAAATCGAAAAACGCTGAAGGGAGACATGGAGACAATTTTGATGAAAATTAGAATTACTGCATTATTCGGTTTTTGAAACATCAATAATTTAGCCAGGAATCGATTAGTTTTGACAACAAAATAAACGCCCTGTAATATTTCACCAATTACTTGTTTTTTTTTAATAGTGTCGTAGGCCAAATTTAGACCTTATTTTTGAAATATCTCTTAAATTTTACTTTATATGCAGAGCTGCTATCTTCCTCCTAGTTTTGGATTTCGCCTACGCTCAGATGAAAGATTCACCCTGTAAAGCATCCTTTAAATGCTAAACAAATTATTCGCCAAGAAACAATCTGCAGTAGTTCAATGCGATCTGCGGGCACGTTGAACAAATATATCCTGAAAGAACGGAATAATCGAAAAACGATGAAGACAATTTTGATAAAAAATAAAATTACTGAATTATTCGGAATCGTACCCATTAATTATGAAAATTGAAAACAAAATAAACACCCTGTATTATTTCACCAATTAGTTGTTTTTTTTTTAAATAACGTCGCAGTCTAAATTTAGACCTTATTTTTAATATTTTACTTTATATGCAGAGCTGCTTTCTTCCTCCTAGTTTTGGATTTCGCCTTCAACGCTCAGCTGAAAGATTCACCCTATATAACATCCTTTAAAATGCTAAACAAATTATTCGAACAAGAAACAAACTGCAGTAATGTATTCAATGCGATCTTCAGGCACGTTCAACAAATATTTCCTGAGGGAACGCAATAATGCATTCAGACTTACGCTTTATTTTATTTGAGCACCTGCTCTTTTGATAAAGTATTTATGTTGAGAAATTGTAATAGTTTTTATAAATCGTATTTTTAATCAACTTGATTAGATCGTTGAAATAAATATTAAAAAAAGTGTGGAATTATAAAAAAAAAAATTTAGATCTTTAAGTTATTAGGGCCTAAAAGATCGTCAGATAGGCATGCAATATAGTAAAGTTAGTAATATGATTGAAATGGGGTCGAGATCCCTTATAAAATATTAGAACTTTGTGAAATGTATAAAATATTATACATTTAACAAAGTTTCAAATAGTACAACGACATTTTACCCACTTTCAATATAATAATAGGGTTGTAAGTCGCCTCTTACCCAAACCAAATTCGGAATTTAGCAAAGGGTTGAACTATCTATAAATTAATCTAAGTCAAGCCAAGGAAACTACTGTTTACTTTAGATAAATTTGTGACCAGTGATTTAGGGTTAGGATTAAAAAGGACAAACATATCGAGCTATCTGATCGTATAAAAGGTAGCTTTAACATCAAATAATAACCAACCTTAGAAACCATAAAATAATTAATTTAAGTATTTTAATGTGCAGCAATGATAAAACTTGGTATTTTCTTGTGTTTGTTTTAACGCGAGTACTTTCCAAATTAAATAAAATAAAATACTTTTTAAAGGATTTTGAACGCGGTTTAATATACATTATTTGACATTATTATTAACCCGACGTTTCGAGCACTTTACAGCGAGCGTGATCATGGGTGACTGAGATGACAGTTGTCTTCATGAGTGTTTTAAAAATTATGCGTCTTCCTCCACTTATTTCCACGAAGATGGTATTTGGAAAATTGGCTCAGATTCTTGCAAAATCCTTTAAAAGTATTATATATGTAGTTTTTAAGATAACTTGTACAGTTTTGGCAACGTGTACGACCGACTTATCAAGGTTTATTTTTAACAGTATTGAGTGAAATGTTCCAGATACTAGATTTTATAATAAAAAAAAAGATAATGGTAATTATGGTAATTTTCTCGTCTAAAACGTCCTTTTTGAGCCAAACCAATCAAACCTTACAACTACAATGCATAAAACTGTAACCACACACACTGTTCTCTTTAATCGATTGCACCGGCCTCGCTACACCAATGAAAACTGTAGCAGATCGGAAATTGGAAATCTCACAGCAATGGGAACTGCTGTGTACGTCAATCGTCTCTGATTTGAATGTACTACAAATATAGCACTTTCACACGGCTGTTTTTAGATCATAAGTTTTCTCTATAGACATTTGTACTAATATTTTCAAATTAGTAAACGATAATATTTTTTACACTTGTTTATTTTACTCTTAATCTTATTTTAGCAAAAAAATACTTGAAAATTCCTTGCTTATCTAAAACAGAAATTGTAAGTCTTTGTTACATCGTTTGGATCAAACATGTAGTTTCAAATCATATAACTATAACCAAATCAAATCAAATCAAATTTTATTGTGACCATAGACACTTAAGAATATTTAAAATTGGAAAAAAGGCTTTCATTCAAGACCAAGCTTGTATTAGACTGAAATATAAAACGTCGATAGTTCGTTTAAATCAAAGCAATCGATGCAGTGACAAAACATAAAACTGTAACCACACACACTGTTCCCTTTAATTGATTGCTTGTATTAGACTAAAATTTAAAACGTCGATAGTTCGTTTAAATCAAAGCAATCAATGCAGTAACAAAACATAAAACTGTAACCACACACACACTGTTCCCTTTAATCGATTGCACCGGCCTCGCTACACCAATGTAAACTGTAGCAGATCGGAAAATGGAAATCTCACGGTAATGGGAATTTCTGTGTTCTCACGTCAATCGCCTTTGATTTGAATGTACTACAAATTACGCCTGTTTCTATCGTACTTATAAGATTTTTTCGATGCTACTTGAGATGAAGTATAAGATACGAAGACAAAAAAGATCATAAACAATCAGTCAATAATATTGGCTGATTTACGAAGGCAACAATCTTACATAATAAAAGTAAAGCCCTAAAATCGAATCATCCAGTTTGTTAGTAAAAGCGTTTTAAAAGTGCGGTTTTTAAAATATGAGCTGCCTCGAAATGTCATTCGCATTCGCCACAGTAACTAACTTTTACAATAAAACAACATCTGACACTTTGGTAAGATACATTTTTTACGTATTTAGCGCTCCATTTTCGCACCTGAATGAACGATTTTTGCACAATAAAAAGATTCAAACCTTATCATTTAATTTAGATTTTTCGACATTGAAACTCTCAAATTCAAATCCGTATTACTGTTTACAACCCATTTTTTATATTTTACTGTATTGTGTTTTTTGTTTCACTTTTATGACTAAGTACTTTTTAATTCTTCCTTAAAGACACATTTGAGTTCCTAACCTCCTTTCAAAGCTAAGCTAAATAAACTGGGACTTCAGCTTTCAAGCCTGCTCGTGTCAACGGAGGTAAGTCCTCTCGTAAAGTGTTGGGGTAACCCTCGTCACAGACCCATACAAACATACTGATTTAATTACAAGCGGACTGGACACATATGCTTGTGAGCGTGTATTCGCATCCCAGTAAAGACCCATTTGAGAGAGGACTTTGTATGAATATTAAACTTTTCTTATAAGGTTAGACAATATGGTCCTCACAATTTTCACGAGAATCTCTATTTTTCAAAGTCAAAATCACAAAGTTAACTTTCCAAATTGGTCTCTTTCGAGGTATGAGTCATTGTATAGATAATTTTAGATGTGCATATTTACATGTAAAAATATCCAAAATATTTTATTTTAGCCGGTTCCTACATGGCACACAAAGGATTCGGTTCACCTAATGACAATAAGAACTTGAAGAAATTTGATAAGAAAGTCAAGGAAATACAGACATTCAAAAAAAATATACAAAGCTAGAAAATTGAAATCATTTATACCCACTACCTGATCCAATTAGCTTCCATTGTGTCAATTTATAAACGCATTAAAAATAAAACACTACCATCTAAATATAGATAATTGTGTATTAAAGAAACTATATACGATTATGGTATGAAAAAAGAAGTACTCTAAAAATATAGCCCCTTAGTTCAGAGTGTTAAAACGGTTATCAGCTATTTTCTCTAAGTAGGTTGGTATTTTTACTCCATATTTGAGAAATAACGTTTGACATTAATTATGACGTGCTTCGCTTGACGGAATGGTGCGGTTTTGCTTTTACGTGAGAATGAATCTAATTACAAGCAACAATATTTTAACATGATGGCGATGACAGAATTATGTTCGAAATGCCGGAGTGAAAATTATAATGTTGAGCATTATTGAGAATGTTTTGTACAAAAATGAATTCTATGAATTTACATGTTCCTGTTAGTTACGGCTGTATTTCCTCTGAATCATAGGTTTCTTACAGGTAGATAAGATGTCTAGACCACAGTACCACTTACCATCAGGTGGGCTCGTGGTCAAATACCAGTTAGGTTCAAATACCAGTAACCGTGGTACCGTGGAACGTGGTAACAGTACCAATACCGTGGACAAATACCAGGTTAACCCCGTGGTTTCGCAATCGATTTTAATGAATGTTGTATAGAATTATTGCGTAGAGGTTCAATTTACTTTCGGAGGTTATAGGCCTTCCTTTAACGGTACCTCCCGTAAAGTTAAAGTGGGGTTGAGAAAACATTTATCGCCGGAGTTCTATATGTGTGGTATCGTTGAGTATGTTTTCAAAATGAGGTTGAGGTTATTAAGAAAATAATAAACTATTATTTCGTACTTTTATATGAGCTTAAGATTCTAATTAGAAACATAGAAAGACAGGTTACTCTTTGTGTTGAAAAGTTTTATTTCATTTTATAAACTTGAAATTATGAATTAAATATAGCTTCTGCGGGACAGTTCTATATTTACACGTAGTAGTTTTTGTACTTTCTTAATACAATAAAAGCAAACTAAGAGCTAGTCTTATGATTCCTATACAATTTTAATTTTATTTTAACCATAACCGAACTACTCGTTGTTGTCTTAAATAAATAATTTTGACTTACAAGCCTTTTACAAGCCATACGTAGTTTTATCGTTGTCGAATAACATTGCGGCATTTCTTGGCTACGGTATAAAATATCCATTCTCCTGAAAATGTCACGATTTCGTCCGTAAGTTTTATTCGTGAGCAGGAACGAAAACGCACCTAGAATATACCTTTTTGCAATCCAATTTCATTTTATGCACTACATTCGTGGTAGAATTTGTGATATTTTACCTTCGAGGGAATTCCATATAAAACAAAAGACTATCTAAGTAATGAAAGGTTTTTCAGTAATGTTATTTAACCGTCGGTTCGCAGACATAACTTTATCGAAGTTCTATTATAATGGACGTATTCAATGTTGTTCTTGACAAGGTAATCTTGAACGGAGTTCGAGGACAAGATAATAATATTCATTTTATAAAAATCTATAGTCTAGTGCTCTTTGATCTATAGATGATACGCATAATTGTAAACCGAAATTCTAATAAAGTCCGTCATTAATATCAATTATTTAATTTATTCAAATTGACGCGCAATATGACGACTCCAAAATCCTTCCAAAAGTTTAACAATGAATTAAAATCATCAAACTCATTTTCAAATTACACGCTCGAAAATTTTCGATGAACTGACCCTTTTCGATATTAAAAAAGAAATTCAATTAAAACGAAGTTTTGCCTTCCGTCATAATACAAGGAAAACAGCTATATTTTTTCTGGAAAAATCCCTTGATAAATATGCCTTAGGGCTTAATAAAGGTTGTGTCTTTTTTAAAAATACACGTGAAAGGTGTATTTTATGAGAGAACGGATTTTTTGTGACGATGAACTCCATTTATAAGTCTATTATCTACTAGCTGTTTCGCGTGGCTTTGCTTCCGTGGCATAATGATAAATAGCCTATGTGACTCAGTGAAGATGAGGCTTTTTAATAGTAAATAAATTTTTGGCACTGGTCCAGCAGTTTTTGCGTGAAAGCATTACAAGAATACACAAATATTTCCTCTATATAATATTAGTATAGTATATATATTTCACAAAGGAATCTAAGCAATAGCTCTGAATCTGGAAATTACCGGTGTTGCAGAGCACGTAAAGCCGTCGGTCCTGCGCCTGATCTCTCGCCGGTCGTGTCGATCTGCCCCCATCGGGGTATGAGAGTAAAGGAATAGAGAGTGCACCTGTGTTCGCGCGTACACTTGTGTACTATATTATCTCCTGCGCAGTCTCTGTTGAGATTGGCCACTGTTTTGGAGTTTATATTATTATAGATTTACATGTACACGAAATACTTTGTCTTAAATAATAAACTTGTATTTATAAACTGCCTTGGTACTTGCGTCCCCATAGAAAATTCAAAATAACAATGTTTAGATACATAACACAAAATTGCAGCTATAAAAATCAAGTGTGATATGACGTCACAATTTTCGAAACGGAATTGACGTCCCGAGAGCTGGATAACAACCTCCCGCAGGACGGATGACTTATCGTCGTGTGAGCCAAACGAAATATCGACTTTTATGCTAACATACAAGTAGGATCCTAAATATGAATCCTACTTCCTACTATCCTACTAATATTGCATTGCATACGTATGAAAGTTTGAAACTTTGGATATGTGTGTCAATCACGCCACAATTACTGAACGGATTTTGATGAAATCCCGTATATAGATAAACCATTAGCTAGATTAAGTGCTAGGATTGTCTTTTGCACCAAGAAATCTAATTATTTAAGTGTTATATGACGACACAATTTTTGTGTAACGGAATTGACATCCGGATAACAACCTCCCTGAGGACGCATGACCTATCGTCTAACCGAAATAAAATATCGAATTGAATACAAAGTAAGAAAAATTTTCATTTTATATTTTAATTTACAATTTATTCATAACAATAATTTGTTGTTAATTAATCTAAGCTTTTTACACAATTTTATGAGACCTGCAAACACTAAGATAAAATCTTGTGCCGTAGATCTGCAGGCTGCAGATAAATTCACAAGAGTCGTTTTATGTTTAAGTGTAATATCAAAAATGTTAATATCAAAAATAAGAATCTGTATTTAATGAATTAGATCTCCTGTTATAAACATCATGTTATCATAACACAAAATTAATTAATATGGTTATAAAATTATAATATACTAGCTTTCCGCCCGCGGCTCCGCATGCGTGGGCTACTAATTTCTGTATTTTGTAGAGGCGCACAACAAAAGTCAAAATAATAACGTCGCATGACCGCTGATATATGTGCATGTCTATAGTTTTTTTTTTTTTATAATTTTCTATAGAAATAGGTTTGACCAAAATCTGACACGTGCGCCTCTTCAAAATACAGAAAATTTTAACCCACGCGAACGAAGCCGCGGGCGGAGAGTTAGTTATTTTTTGAAGGTTTTTTAGAATTCATTAAGCGTTTTATCGTCTTAACCTATAGACATGCCTTTTATTCTCTTAACGTATACGTTAAAGTATAAAAAGGCATGTCCGCAACTCAACCAAAACTTTAGAAGCGTATATCTCAAAAAATATTTATTTTAGCAAAAAACGCATTTAGAAACCTCTATTTTATTTTCAAATACCTATGCAATGATATCTCATTTAATGATGTATTAGCGAATTTATTTTTTTACCCTCCGATTACATGTATGGAGAGTCACCCTCAAAAATTTTTTTTTTCAAATAAAATATAGCCTATAAGTTGAACCTAATATCGGTCTATCAGCATGTGAAATTTTATCAAAATCTACCCAGTAGTTATTGCGTGATTGACGAACATACAAACAGATAAACAGACAAACAGACAAACAGATAAACAGACAAACAGAAAAAAAAAATTCTAACCATGGTTTTGGTATCTGTGGAACATACATATTACATAACAATCACTCCTTTTGAAAAATATTCAATGTACAGAAATGGTTCGGTTACTCTTTTATTATATGTATAGACTAGCTTTCCGCCCGCGCTATTCGCACGCGTGGACTACTATCCTATCTTTCAAGTTGAATCATCCTGCACACGGTTGTAAAATTTGGTTAAAATCGGTTAAGTAGTTTAGAAATCCATCGTCGAAAAACACTGTGACACGTAATTTATATATATTTATATTTATAAACGCAAAACTTAAAACAAATCATTACATTCTTACACCCTACACAAAAAAAAATGTAAAATAAAATTGCTGCAGTTTAAGTATAGACTGCAATGAAAACTTTTCACTACACCAATAAAAACTTTTTTACAAATAAAAGATCACTGTCTTCCTCTCTTTTACAACTAGCAAAACACTTTTATAGTATTTTTTATGTTGATGCTCTTATACCAAATATCTTACTATATATTTTGGCACCGACTTAAAAAGGTGGTCCCCCAGATAATATAATACTATACTAGTAGTTATACATTAATCGAGGTTAATGTGAAAAATTAAGATATTATTGCCGCATAATTGATGTCAGATATTTTTTCTGTGTACGTGAGTCAAATATTATTGAACTCATCCTTGTAGCAGATATTAATTAATTTATTTATTTATTTTATTGGCTCATTCACAGTTGATACATTGAAACAAAAAAATATGATACAAATAATTTAGAACTTAATGTATAACTAATTTAAGAATAAGCACTGCATGCAAGATATTTGTAAAATTAAAATTAGAGCTTAATTAAATAGGAGTTCTAAAATCATAATTAGTTTTAAACAGTTTTATTATTTTGCTAATCTGCCCATGGTCACATATTATATGCTTCTGACTGTACATAGTAAGCATGTATGAAAAGTATATACACGAGTTTGTCTTCTGTACCTTTGTTTTGTTTTAATTTCAAGCCTATATGAATATAAATGTTTTGCATGAGTGCACATTCGTATAACTTCATTATTTAATATATGAGGTAGGACAAAGTTTGATTTAATTTTCTCGTATAGCAGTAAAATTAGTTTCGCCGTGCAGACTTTAGTTGTAAATAGCATTTAGTTTAATTCAGTTAATATCTAATTTTGTTAATTAAACTAGAATACAACCTGAATTGATTTATAAATGAACTCAGCTTGTTCTACATAAAATATAAAAAACTACCCACATTTTTAATTAAACTAATTTTGTACATTTTGTTATTTAATAACCTTTTTATTCAGTAAATAATTTCACATGAATCGAAAACCCCAAGAGATGCAAAAGCTAAATTTATACCGAAATAATTTGGACTCGAATCATAACTACCTCCGCTAGGAAATCATATCCCAAGAGCCCTGCATTAGCCAAATAAGTTTCTGTTTGTGAAATGTTGCATCAGTAATTCTAAAATTGACTAAATATATTCGGTTTAGTTAAGTGGGATTTCATTTAAACTACTATTTATATAAACTGGTTTGTGCAAATTTACGTTCAAATATGAATGTTGTCTAACTTTCAGAGATTCTTAAAAATCCTCTAACTTAGAGTTGAGTATCGTTTCAATTTGAATTTTTATCTATACTAATATTTTAAAGAGGAAAGTTTTGTTTGGCAGTATGGAATAGTCTCCGAAACTATAGGACCGATTTGGATAAAATTTTGTAGTGATTCTTTGACACGCCAGGAATGACATTGGATAATTTGGATAATTTTTATCCCCAAGCTAGTTAAATAATAATAAAGAATAAAAAGGTAATGTTCTCACTAATTACCATAAAACAGCTGCCTGATTTGGGGTACCATTTGATACTAAAATAAGTCTCGACTTCGATATATATTTTTGAAGTTGTGTGTTAGAATTTAACATGGCGAGTATCAAGGTATCATTTACAAGAAAATTACGATAATTTTGCGGAACAGTATGTATGCCCTACGTCCCCATCTGCATGCAATTAAACTGAATTTACCTGTCCAAGTGTAGGCTCAGCTTAACTGTGGTTTAACTACACGTGACATCAACTTCGTGAGTACAATGTCGTGAATACTTATTTCAGGAAATGTACTGCTTAGTATTCCTGGTTTTAGACGTTCCAAACGATAAAAAAAAAATATAAGAAACTGTATCAACATAAACGGATGGACTTTTGGAACTGGGCATTCAAACCCCAAACAATGAGAAAAAATCTTAAAGGACTCCAGACCGGTGTTAAGGAAAATAAAAATGTACCTAAATGATTAATTAGAAAACTGTTTAACCGAACTAGGAATTGAACCTGAATTCCTTTTCATTAAATTGTTAATTTTACGATTTAACTCCTACTCCACAAGCACCTATTACATTATTTAATATTTTTTAGTATTCTAACACTAATTTATCAACAGCATTTATGAACGTTATAAATTAGCAAAAATACCAATGATGAATGACCTTTGATCCTTTATATGTTTAGTTAAAAGTTTAAATTAACTACAAAATGTTTGTCATAAAAAGTTATCAATTTCAACTTTCTTCCAACAGTCATAAACATAAAAAGGTCGTTGCATAACATAATAGATATATTTGTAAAATATTATTTAAAAATTAAGTAGTAATTAATTAATACTTTGGATAACTTGTCACTAATATACATTCACTTTTACTACGTAGATTGGAATTTGTCTACGCAGACTTATGACTGTTTACGCCATTACAACTTTTGAATGCACAACTCTTATTAAAAAGACAGATTAATAATTTCCTGTTATTATTTTTCATATAATTATTCTATAACATATATATCTTTAATAAGGAATCTTATAAAACACGTAACAAATCAATGTTCTTCTTCTTTTAGTTTAAGGCCTTCCCATCAAAGATGGATTCAAATCAATGTTCAGAAATATCCCAAATTAAATGTCAAGACATCTGTGGAATCGTGTCTAGGTATCCTGGTTACCTAATAGTTAGTACTCAGCACAATCTCACACGTGCATCGAATAACTTCTTCTATAGGATCTAAACCAGTATTCTATAAGGAATATAAATAAAATATATATTCTTTACATTACGATGAAGAATTAAATGTGGATGAGTGAGACTATCTTGAAATTATTTTTGATGTAAAAATAATAAAAAAGCCTTATTGAAATTAAAAAGCTATAATTCGTGTAGTGAATTCGTATTCTCATTTTAACCCATATGGGTACTGATTGGGTACAGTGAAAGAATTGAAGGTAGTTGTCATTTTTGTTTAATTATTGCTGCTTTTTCTGTTTGTTGTAGTAGCAATTGGAACAGTGCTTCGAAATAATTACAGTTTATGTCGATACATTTTTAAAATCTGTATCTATGATGACTTAAACATCTTACCATAAATGAGCATAGAGGTAGGTACTCAATAAAATGATTTTTTAAGGTTGGCGTAAATAAAATGTTATATTTTATATATTTTTTTTATAGTGCAAAGCCTTATTTTCAAATAACATACTAAATAACTATTTTGTTTCATATATTTACATTGTGATTGAGCATCGAATTGATCTGTACCTAATTGTGTACAGCGGCCGGATCTATTTAACGATTATTCGTCTTTTGTGAAGATTTGTAACTAGTACCAGAGACAAGATGTTCAAAGTAACGGTCATAAGCTAATATTCTTATGAATAAATTTCATCATTGGAGGGTGATGCACAAGTTAGTCATCATCCTGCTTAACAATTAATCCGAGAAAGGCCAGTGCCAAAATGGCCAAAAAAATTGGGTAGCAGCAAGTTTCACGGGATACTGCTATACATCGATTTTACGGGAATATTATACGGGATTTGTACCGTGGAAAAGCTGAAGTAATTTTGTCCTAATCTAGAGTAGTCAAAACATTGCTTCAAATATTAGGGACAGATCCAATATGCCATCAGGTATTTTTTGACGACTTCTTCACTAAATATAATCTCTCGGTGGATCTCAAAAACGAAGGATATCGTGCTACTGGATCAATGAGGGAAAATAGGACGAAGAAGTGTCCGTTAAAAAGTACAAGCCTGATGAAAGAAGAAGATCGTGCATCATATGATTATTTATAGGTGTCATAGGCGAAATGAAGCTCTGTTAGTGCGCTGGAAAGATAACAGCATATGCACAAATTATGAATTATGGTAACAAATTATGGATGGACCTTTAGGAACTGTAAAGTGATGGTGCCCTGTGTGACGTGAAAAAATAACCAAAACTATTTCAAGCATTCAATAGAATTATGGGCGGTGCGGCTGAGTTTGATCGATCAGTATCACTTTGCGATTCGAGGAAAGAAGTGGTGGTGGGTTTTGTTACCTATATGCATGACATGGCTATTGCTAATGCCTGGCATCTGCATGTAATGAGTTGCAGTGATAGCTGACGTTTCGACGTTTTAATGTAAGGTTTTATTTACGCCAGAAAACTTAACATAAGGCTCAACCTTCTTCTTCTTTGGTACCAGGATTGCCTCACGATGATGTAGGACGTTATCCCCAGAAGATTAAAAACCATTACGATATATTGTATGCCATTCAAAAGTATGTTTTCAATGTAAAAAATGCATTTTTTAGACATTTTTACATTGTCTGTAGAAAGAAGTTGTATAGAAATTTTTCACATATAATACGCCACTGAACCCAATTGAGTACACCCCTTTAAAAGTTACTCAAATTGTAGTTTTCGATTTTTTTTGATGATTTATTGGTTATTTTATGTGTAACTAATAATAAAATAAATGTTTCGTATTGATAACTTCTTTAGTTTGATTTTGGCGGTTAATGGGTTAATCATAATTGCCTAGCGATAAAATGTTATATGCTTAACTTAATAATTTATACAACATACATTAAACTCTAAAAAATACGGATATCTTACGACAAAAAACGAAGAACTAATATCAAATAAATATATTCATTCCTTTTAGAGAGCTTCTAAAACGAAAACAATTCACAAATTATTTTTTTAATCTTGTTTATTTCAAAACACCAGCTTGTATTTTCATGCCACCCTAAATGTTTATGTTAAATATATTCATACACGCGAACGTAGCAATATTTAGACTTGTAAAAGCTTCAACCCTAAACATTCCACACTAGAATTCCATACACTCTACATACAATTTCGGGATAGGATTAAAATATTTTATCCAAACTTTTTACGTAAACGAATTTCAACTTTATGAAATTTATCATTAAATTCTTGTTGAAACAATGTTACGGACAAAAAGGGTTCTTTTTTCTCTATAAATTCCTTTGATGACACTAGAATGATTCTTTCGCTAAAACGAATACTGAGCTGAATTAAAATCTATTCGCAATTTTCTATAAAGAAACGCAAAAAATCAATATTTTTTTAGTTAGTTCTGAGTCAAAATAAAGAAATCAAGGGCATGCCTTCAACGTTAATCTTCAATATACATGAGTGTTATATAACGATTTACGCTTGACCATTTTTAAATTGTGTCCACTTCTTTAGACCTATATCCACCCCTGGACTCAAGAGAAACAAAAAAATATAATAAGGCCAGAGATAAGTAAATAATTCATGTCTGCCTATATCCAATCTCATCAAAACGCTTTAACGTGTAAAATATAGGTATAAAACTTACTATTAGCTTCTAAACTAAAGATAAAGTAAACGCTAAGCGTATAATCCATATTAAGTACACGCAAGTTATTACTTGGAACTTCGATGCGGGCTCATACGATCAACTTGAGTAACTTTGATGTGACTGGAGGTAGTTCACAAATTACTAGAACTTATATCCTTATCTTATATCACCTGACAGTTAGAGTCTAGGCGATATGTCATTTTCATAAAATAATCCTATGTTAAGAGTGTGTAATAAATAATAATAAATATTTCTGGACATTTAACACTACGCCATCTAGCCTCAAACTAAGCAAAGCTTGTACTATGGAAACTAGATAACTGATAGACATACTTAAACATAACTTAATTTGTAAATACACACATACTATAGAAATATTAACACACAGGCAGAAGAAAATTACAATGTTCATCACATCACAATTCTCTACTCGTGTGGATCGAACCCACACCCTCCGGCGCAATAGACCATTACTGTATTCACTGCGCCAATCGAGTCGAGAAAAGTGTGTAGCCGAATATTCGATTCACACCTTCAATGCTTCTGTTATCCCCAATGTAACACAGGTTACAAGTCACCAGCGATTTCTTCACGTATACAACAAGCACCAATCTCTTGATATATCTTGATGTAAAGAGAAAATAAATGTTTTATGTATTATTATTACTTTGGAAGGAATTGGAAACTTGCACCATCTTCGTGGTAATAAAGACAATTATCATCCCCGTTACCCAGTAAAGCAGCTCGCTGTAAAGTGTTCGAAACGTCGGCTCAATAATAATGCAAAATAATGTAAAATAAACCGCGTTTAATGCTTTAAAAAGTACTTTATTTAATATGGAAAGTACTCGCGTTAAAACACACAAGAAAATACTACGATCATTATCTAACTTAACTATCCAATAAACATACAATTTTCCTTTTTACTGTAAACGTTAGTATTTCATGTCAGCGCTAGAAACCACTGCGTCTAATAGATCATACAGTTTACGGCGGAGTAACACGTGCGGCTAACAATTTCAGTGGATATACGTTTTATAAACTTCTTAATGTCTCGCATACTTCTGGAACAATCTATAAAGCTTTTAGTACTTTCGATCCGCGATCACATTGCTTTCGTGAAAGCGCAGTTGGTCTCAATCAAGATAGATGGAAGATTTATAGGAGTATATAGTTATATACATTTAACGGCGGTAACATGTGTTAACTGGCAATTTTACTGGATACACGTTTTATAAACTTCTAATGTGTGGTATGTGTGTTATAAATTTACATTTAGTAAAAAACATAAATTATAAAATATATAAATTATCTTGTGCACAAAGTATAATAGTCAAAAACAAGGCTTCTTGTTTTTTAAATGTTGCATGGAAAGAAATAGAAATTGATTGCTTTTAGATAGCATTTAAAAATTCGTTGACAGCCTCGAGCGTCGCAAACCGCGCTCCGCACTAGATAACTGTTAAATAAATGGAAGTGGAAAGTGGAAACGATACAACCAACTAGAACATTTTGTATATTCGTTGAAATGCTAGTGTTCACTTTTTGTAAAGGTTAATCAAAGTCTCAATTTTTAACGAAAAATTGAATGTGTAACTGAACAATTAAAAAATATTTTCTTTTTTCACATTATTTCACTTATATATTCATGTTGTGTAAAAATAAAAATAGCAAACACATACTTAAATTAACAAAGGTCTTCGAACAGCATAAGCGTCTCCTTTTGTTTCAATAATACTTAATTAGAAGGAACAGTACATTTATTTATTTTTTATATCACAAAATCACGCAATATGCAATACAATACTTACCAGAGATTACCGTAAGCTATTTGGAAACCAAACGTCGAAAAAAAGCGCACGTACAGCTAGTCACTCACAATCAGTTTTATCAGAAAAAGCTATTAATAAAAATACCATAATATTATGGAAGCCAAATCCATGATAGTGCGCGTGCCTCGAATACAATCCAACGGGATTCCAACCCAGCGTGACATTAATGTCAACAACTATATTAATCTATTCGACCCTCTCAGAGAAATGCGTTGTTTGTAATTTGTACTTCAAAAAAATGGTGATTGCATTTATTTTATTATTCGTAGTTCATAGGAAAAAGTTTTATAAAGATAAACATTAAAGAAGTAATTTTCAAGTTAGTCGATATAAAAAAAAACATTATTGTAAATCACAAGGACTTATCTAATGACACAAAATAATTACTTAAATCTATTTCGTGAATGAAGAAGTTCGGAGTCTTAAGTTCTGGGATTTGAAATTTTATACATATATACAGAATTTTTATGGTTATTTTACATACATAATTTTTTAAATTTTAATAATAACTTTAATATTTTTTTAACAAGTTAAGAAAGAAAAGAAACATGTAGATGCTCCTATTTAAAATAAATAAAAACAAAACAAATGATTCTTTAAAAGCACAAAGCTTTTCACATTCACTTGTTTTAAATTATCGTTATAAATTATGACCACGCTTCCGCAAAAGTCACGTTTTTATTCGTTCAGCCTATCGCAACAATCATGTATATCTTTTCAAATCGCAAAGAATATCAAATAAGCCGATGTTAGATCGTTCTCGTTACCAAAAGTTAATTTTCTTTATCGCGGTCTGTCCCTTGCCCTATGGGCCATTTAACCCTATTTTCTCACCCGACCTCACACGTTGACGAAGTGCTATTACGGACTGAAAGAAATAATGGACTTTCACCCGTATCGAACATACAGGGTAGTGTTACAACACTTTTGTAATATGTATAATACATCAGCTTCCTATAGTTCAAATATCGTATTTCTTCCCTTTGTTACTTTTGTAATGATGGTTAATAACTTTTTGCCAATAGATAGAACAGACTTCCTCACGCTAAAAAGTAGAAAATATTTTTATAGGCTCTATTACTTGGCAATAAGTAATTATTTTTCCATTTTCAGTGACCTCCACATCAGGTGCCACAATAGATCTTCGTATTTTTATTATCTGTTTTTATCAAGATTTGAACGAACAAAGTATTATTAATAAATAAATAGTACAACATAAACTCATTTCTCCAAAGTAGGTACAATATTTGAAACCGTTTTTATTGCACAGCCCTTCTTACAATTTAATTACCATGGCAATAAAAATTGTTTTCCAAGAATCCTTACTAA